>UYYF01004423.1:0-48965 GCA_900618365.1 Thelazia callipaeda
CGAGAGGGGGATGGCCATTGTGTCGTTCCCTGTATAGCGAGAAGTTTCCCTATGCTATTCATTACTCTCGAAGAACTGAGGAATCAAACGAATTCTGTGATCACCAATATTGCAGATCGTCCGCACAGAAACGGTTCTTAGAGGAGTCCACGAAATGTGTCAAAGCACAAGATACGCACTTCGAGGAAAACATGCTACTCGAGTCTAATATTTATTAGGTGCACAGGAGAAATATCTAGAGCTGATGCAAGAGGCACAAAGACGTGGGATAAACCAGACAAAGTGGACGCAGAAATTAACTTCAGAATGCGTTGAACCGTCGGCTCAATATTAGGTTCCCAAAGGTGGCGAATCCAAATGAAAAAGGAATTCACATTACGAACCACCTGTTGTTTGTGGAAGATTTCAAGATCTTCGCGACTGACGAGGATGTCATGAACTGTTTAGCCGAAGAGATTCAGAAGTTTCTTGATGTAGGAGTAGAGATAAATCAAGAAATACTAGAGCACCTAACCGTGAAAGCTACGATAAATTACGAACAGAGACTTTAATGAGAAGTGAGTGATTAGCCAAAACTGCACTAAACGGCAAGAATTTTATCACGGCCATGAATGAGCGCGCCATAAGATTAATAAATTATTATACGGTGTTCTCCAACTGGAACCAGAAAACTTTCGAACAATTGACCATGATATCAGACAGCTACTAATTAAGTACGAATTTACATCCAACTTGCATGTTTAGAGAGACAGTACCTGCCAAGGGACGAACTAGGACGTGGGCTTCATAATGCTGAGCAGAGAAGTGAGTTTATGCTTCTCCAACTACATATTGTTCTTGTAGATACCGCACTCATATGTACTAGAAGGGCAGCGATTCTGAAGTAAGATAAAGCTCATAACACGAACTTAGCAATTATTGTGCCTAATCTAAAGATCAAATACAACCTAACAGCAAATCCTACTGTCGAAAATGTATTAGCTGGCCAGAAGGCGTTCCTGTATAGAGGAATAGAAAAGAAAACTCATCATGCAAAGTTATACAAGATGGAACGGATAAAATCTTGTCCGTACCTGATTCATCAATATGGTTATGTGATACGGAAACAGATGAAAATGAATGATGATACTGTTACCTCCAAGATAGAAATATGTTTGAAGTTGAGGAAGGTATGTGCTCACATTGTAGGGAATGTGTGAAGACGGTGGACCATCTAGGAAAGCAGTGCGAAAAAATGTTATATCACAAATCCACTGGAAAAAACAATGAGGTTCTACGATGCATGCATTTGGGATTCTGCAAGAAGTATGGCTGAAAGTATCCCCGCGTATACGAGGCCATTCTGTTCAGGAGGTCGTCGCAAATGAGAACGTTGAAATCAGAGTCGATACGCGAGTGAGAACTGCAATCAGAATAAAAGTGGATATATGATACACGATAAGGAGCGACGTGAAGTAATCCTGATAGAGATTGGTATTACTAGCCAGAACACGTTGACAGAAGTCGAGACCGAGAAAAAGCGAAAACATGACCTACTTGCTGATAAGCTTGGGTCAGAGATGAAATGCAGGGCCGAAATATTTCCATGTGTGATGATTAGGGATGGGCTTTGTAGCGTACTTACACAAACGCTACGCGAAGAGGATTAGTATATCTGCTCACGTCCAGGCATACATTCAAGACGCTCGAATGCATCTCCTTCGAAAATCGTTATGGATTTCACGAGAAGGAAGCGAGAACGATGAGCACAACAAATCTGAGCGTGGAACATGTACAGCCAGAGTGACGGAATGCGATACAGCGCCAGAATCAATAAAGCGAAAACGAAAACTAACCCCCAAATTTTCTTTCTTTATATATAATGCAATAAAATTCACAGAGAAACGAATCAGATTTAACCAAAAATTTGTTCCTTCCACTTTGACTTTCACTTGCAGTGCGACTACATGCATTAACATCACCAAATTTTGAAGAAGGATGCTGCAAAGGTCAGCAACTTGTGAGGTATGGAATATAAAGATAAGTATAAATAATTAATTTGCGTTAAAAATGATGTGAAAGTACATAAATGAGAAACCATATCTGTGAAAATCCTGGCGTGCATGTAAACAAAGAAGTAATATCTAACGTTAGAATGCTGTATCGTTTGCCAAATGCCTAGTCTCTAATCATTCTAAAATGGGAGTTCTGAAACGATAACTTCTAACGTATCACCAAAGTGCTTAGCGTGAGTGAAGTATTGTCGAATAGCATGTCATCTTTGCAGGACTTATGTTTCGCATTCTTGTACATTCTGCGCGCTTGATATTGAGTGCTGATAAGTTCTGTCTTGATCAGTCTACCTATTTCATGAGTACGTGTTTTGTTTGACCGCAACACGGGTTCCAGTCTGTTGTAAGGTAGAGTACAGTTTACTTCAGCTCCTTCAAAATTACGCTAGTGAATTAATGTTTTTTAGATTAAAGCATGTGTGAAATTTATAGGCTCGTGTATAGCGTGATTTGTTGGGTTTTTTCTTGATTGCTGTATAGTACAGAATTACGCTGTAGTTAGTATGGTTTGCATTACAGTAAGTGTGATATTCATTGGGTTAGGAGGGATGCTGCGTGCGTTGCTACATGCAATATCGTTTTATCATTTTCTCGGCTAATCATGCTTTGGTCTATGCATCACTGTAGCACCTAATTCCATTTGTTTCACATCATTGCATGTTATTTTCTAAAATTCGTCGCAGTTAGATTCAGCAGTCAAGTTGCTTTAGTTGCATGTTTCAGGTATATTATCATTTTGCATCAGGTCATGATAGTGCATCGGGATAAACTGTTATTATTTGATGATATCCTTTGTGATTTTTGGTACAATTCTAAATTTTGTATTTGTATAAAGTTTTCTTTAAAATTATCCTTTAAAATTTTGTGTTGTTGATCTTTATTTTTCATTCTATGAATTTTATTTTTTCGTTTACCCATTTTTACCTCTATGTCCTTAAGATATTTTAAAATGTTGTTTAGGTTTAGACGATTTGCGTTTAGGAAACGAAAATTATGAATTTTCAAATGTTTAAGATTTCACTTTCCAATTGCTAAATTTACAAAAGCAATGGGTGGCAAGAACGAATTAGGTGATCAAAAGATCCGTGCAACGCAAGATCAATTGCGAATTGCTAGACTTACTCAGGATTTGTCTATAACAGATGATGATCGGGCAAATATACAAAAGCTTGTCAAGAAGGTATTTCTATGTATTAATCAGTTCACTTACTTTTCATTCAGAGTGTAGTTTCATCCAAAATTAACAATGTTTTAGTATTGACGAACAAAAAAATTTTACTCATTTTGCTGAATCACGCGGTTGGTCCTTTTTATCATTTGACTACATATTTTTGATTTTGTAGTTGGCTGCTAAGCATAGTTTGATGTATAATTGTCTATTGAGCGGTCATTCTCTGGATATAATGTTTATGCAAGAATTGATGCCTAAACTTCAGGTTGTTGAAACAACGAGATGTACTGTAACTCAAGCTGAAATCGCATTGTATGATAATAATAATGACGTTCAAGAAGCAGTAAATGCGATTTTGGAAGATAATTATTCAGATGAGAATGTTTGGAAAGAACAAAAAAGTAGAAGGGCAAAGCGGGCTGAAGCAGAAGAACTGAAGCATGAAGAGTTGAATGCTCATAGGAACCGATTAAATAGTGGTAGATCGTCAAATAATTTTGGTATTATTTTTGGATTAAAATATTTCGCATTTACTCAAAGCAGAAAGCAGTATAATGTAATGTTATAGTTTGCCGTCGAGTTATAAACATTTTAAAAAATTTGGAGCTGTGCTGCTTTTCATCTGATAGATTTATTATGAGATATAAACTCTGACATTGATTGCAGTTCATTATAAATTGCAATTTTGAACTGTTTCACTTGTTGCAGACAAAAATTAGTTTTGTAGAGGATTGCACTGAAGTTGTGTTCAGTATTGAGAGTTTGAAGGCTATGGACGAGGACGAGGAACGGAACGTGGACGCAGTAGTTATCGAGGGGGACGTGGGAGTGCTCGAGGTTCTTATCGAGGAGGATATCAGCAGTCATCATTGCAAGGACAGTTTAGTAGTAATATGGGAAGTAATATGTGGGATAATTCCCAGGCTTTGAAAATTAACATGAGCAAAGATTGGACCAATACAAGCAATGCAGCCATTGACGATAATGCAGAAGATACCGAATGGGTATAGCCCTTTTTTCATTGTTAATGTATTGTAAACAAAATTTACAGAAATTAGAATATCATGTTATCTCCATAAGTCATTCCATGTATTCAGAAACAACATGGAACATTAGTCTTTTCACGGAGCGCAACACCACCAACAACAACACCTGCAGTAAGTATGGTTGCTGGGATCAGCTCAGTGACGTCGACTTCTGGGCCGGTATCTTTTGCTGCTGTTGCAGCATCTGGAACAAATAAAGCCAAAGAAAGTTTGTTTAGAAGTTCCGTTGCGCGAACCAAACCTGCTGGATCACTCTCTATGGGGCAATCTCAGAATGAAAGTGTGAATTCACTTTATCAGAAGTGTGTTATTTTATTCCATTGTCACCAGTAGTTTAAATCCAGAACAAAAACTTTACTCCTGTAAAATTATATAGCAGTTTATAGTAATATATAGCAGTTACTATATAGCTATAGCAGTTTGAAACATATTTCAATTTATGGCCACTTTCATTACTATCAGTTTCATTGATATTTTTTTGTGGAGAGATGGATTGTTAGGCAACTTGGACAACTTCAGTTTCTGCAGCTTTGTATCAATATAATTGAAAACTTATGTAGCACTGGGCTAGTTTCAACCAGCAGTCAGATAACTGCTACCTCGGAAGAAGCAGATAAAGAAAGCGAGGTTCGAACCCCACCCATAACTAGTCGTGAAACGTCATCATCAGCTGCTGGTACGGCAAAGACAGTACAAACAACTATGGCTTCACAGCAATCTCGAGCAGCAGGACCTGTAACTGCTGTCACGAATACATCAGCGGACTGGACCACTCAGCTGAAAAATGATCTCGGAATAGGTGGTACTGCTACTACTGTTTCAAAATCTAGTGCAACTCAGCCAGGCTTAGCACCTAAAGCACTTCTTCAAGCTCCAAAAGTAGGACAAGTTTCACGGCCAGCAGCTCGACATTCCGCTCATTCTAATACTGTGGAATTTGTATCCGGTGAGTCCAGTG
This sequence comes from Thelazia callipaeda, assembly GCA_900618365.1. NCBI lineage: Eukaryota > Metazoa > Nematoda > Chromadorea > Rhabditida > Thelaziidae > Thelazia > Thelazia callipaeda. The sequence goes on from UYYF01004423.1 coordinate 5,227, forward strand.
GCCCAACTTTACCTGAGTACCAATTTGGCTTTCATGTAGATTCGGCAGCTGGAAATGATGAACATGCTGATGATGTTTATGGAACTTCTTCTAAATCTCGCACTTTAAGCAGTCATGCTCCTAAGGTTTTTTTTATTCAGTTTGAGTAACGCTAGTTCTAATCTCATTTGATACATTTACTTTTTTCTTTAATTTCATCCTTGAGTGCTGCTTGCGACAAGTGTTAAAGACAAAAAATAGTGCAAAAGTTTTTTTAATCTTAGTGATTAGTCTTCACTAATGTTATTATGAGACTACAAGTGTTTAGCATTCATTTTATCATTTTAATAAATGTTGTCTCATTTTATCACTTTAATAAAAAAATGTCAGCTTGTCTCACTCATTTATTGTTAGTCCATTTTTAGACTGAAGTTAATGCGGATTCATCAACATCCATACTCTCGAATGGTCCAGTCGCTGATTATTCATCTTCGATCAGCGCTCAGCAACAGCCGAAAGTAAGTAGTTAATTAGTGTGGAATGAATAAGAAATAATATTATTGAAAAAAATAGATAAGCAGCACTACATAAAAGTTTTCAGATATCCTCTGGTAATAGTAGCGTTTCTCTGTCACAGGCTTCCCCTGCAGTCCATCAAGCAAATACAATTCAGCGTCAGCCAGTGACGTCAGGATTATCATATGCAGACACTTCAAGCATGTCTTATCCATCCTCTGATAATCGAAATACCACAAAACTACCGCTTTCTCTGCACCATCAGCAGGTGTGATACAGCATACTGCGTGTTCTTCGCCCAGAAATGTGGAATTTGTCTTTAGTTTTAAATTCATGATCTTTGACTATACATGGTAGCATGTTTACATGGTATCATGTTTTACTTGTTCTACTAGATTACTTTTTAGCAGGCACCACATGCATTGTATACTACAACACAGCTGCCATACGCAAATTACCCATATCTTAATATGTATAGTCCAGTGGCAGGTGTACGACAGGATGAATACGCAGCAGCATTGGTACAATATCCTTTCGGTGAGTAGTTCTTTTTGTTTGTTTCAATGAAAACTTTAACGTCAACATTATTCGGTAATTTTGACCTTGAATATTATGTTTTAGGAGTAGGGCAGTTTGATATGAATTCTATATCAACAATGTTGCCTCCAGCTGCAGCGGCTCTCGCTTCCCAACAGCAACAGAATCAGCCTCCTCCTTCTGTGCAGTCTCAACATCAGCAGCGACCGGACCAGCATCCTAGCATTGTTGATCTCTCTAAAGTATGGTCGACAAATTTTTGATGAAATTCAGATAAACCTTAACAACATTGTGCAAGTTTTGTGTCCGAAATATATTCAAGTCTTGCTTGTATCCTTTTCTTATTTCAGGCATATTTAGCGACAGCTGCAGCTGCAGCGGTAAACAGCTCAATAGCAAGTGGTACTGGTTCTGGCATCTTGGGTACTCAACAGCAACGAGATTCCGCAGTAAATAATTCTGCAGTCGCTCCACCGCCGGGTTTCAGTGGTCCACCAGCTGCTGCATTCACACTTCCACAGCACAATCATATTAATTCCATATTCCAGGCATATATTCACTGACTTTTTTGTGTTCTCAGAGTTTCGTGTCCCGCTCATCAATTTATCGGATGTATTGTTAAATATTTTAGGTACCACCTGCTGCTTATCATCCTCAAATCAATCAGCTGCCGTTTTCGTTTATGCTACCGAACGTTACGAATGGCCAGCATAAATTAAACCATCAGATGTTTGCGCAGCAAAGTGTGGAGGATGCTCTTTCTGAACAGCGCTTATCATCTCAGCAACAAAAAGTTGGTAATGTAAGTAAATTTTCAGCGTTTCAGCTTGAGATTGTTATTCTGTAGAAACGATTTTTAATTGAAATTATGTTTCTCTTCTAATTGGATGTCTTTTAACTTTGCACATTATAGTTGTATCAAGGTCATCAGCAGCTCGATAAATATGGAAGTTCTACCACCACGAAAGATCGTCTTGGAGGCGGTCCACAGGCTACTCCACCGCCACAAGTGTATCAAACGCAGGGATACATGTCGCAACAAATGCCTTTACATGGGCATAAAAAAACATATGGTGGTGGGCCGCAACATTGGAGTGCATCATAGATTATAATTTTGTGTTGTGAGAACAAAATAAATGTGAAGAATTTTGATTATGCTTTTATTAGATACTTTTCCCTCTAAAGTTCATAATTTACAACTTTCTTCATTGTAATAAGCCAAAACAACTCCTTTCCAAAAGTTAATCCAGCTGCATTGGGAATATAGTTTTCATTACGTAATTAGTAAATTTTTTAAGATTTACAGTTTCCCACATTTTTACTTTTGCTACCTTTTCGATGTTATTTTCAATCATTTACGTATCTCTTGTATTCTCTTTCTCAGCTTGTACCAATCGTTTAAATCTTTATTATTTTAATCGTTTATACATACAGTTTTTTATGAATTGAAAATGTTCAGTGATGAATGTTTGAGTTTACCCTGTTCTTTATCCGATAGCATTGTTAGTGTTATGATTCTGAATATGAAGTTTATATTATATTGAACTGTGGTTAGTATTGAGTGGAGACAAAGAAAGGTAGCAATGTGATAAGAAGGCAGAGAAGTGGGATGTTATGTTAACTATTATAACTTTTGTGAATCGAGTTTTGTTACTGTATTGAAATAAATCATTTAGTATAATGTTGGATATTATGTCTGTCCAGTTTTCGTAGTCATTCTGATAGGAAAGTATGTTTGCTTTTAATGTTGGAGAAATATCAATTAGTTTATACAGTTCAAAGAAAGAAAGCACTTGTGCATCCTTATTGAAGTGGGTGTTTACTCTGTCTGATGTAGCTTTTGTATACATGCGAAACTTGGCTTTTATATTTTTTGGTCTGGTGTTCCTTGTGTGAATGCAGGTTACGGCGTTGGAAGCAATGCTGAAAGTGTAGGTAAGTTTTCATAGTGTTTGTGTCAGCAACTTGCTTGGCATCTATTTTCTAGTGCTAGGGGTTTTAACCGTATCTACACTGCGGATGTAGACACTGGTGGAAATACTTGTTTTGGAAGTTGGCTTCGGGGCATGGAACACGCAGTTTTTAGTAAAGCATAGTAATCAGATGTCCAGATTGTGATTCTTCTAACTGTGAGCATGAAGTCAAACTAAATGATCAATGAATATTTGGGTGTATTCGTTACATGGGTCGCACTTGTTGATGCACATGTTTTGTTTAAGGATGATTGGAGGGACATACAAGTCTCTATGGAAAGTTGCAAGGTTTTCATCAGCGCGTACCATCAGATGTTTTGGTCAAACAATAACTCCTAATGAGTATAGGCAGCGTCGTATAAGTTTGGTTTCACATTTACGACAGTCAGTTCTGAAAGATTGGAAGAAATCTGTGCTGATCGTTTTGCGATCAGCTATACGCCGATTTTACGCCCCAGATGTTCCATATCCATTCCGTCAATGCTCATATTTTCGGTACTTGACAGGATTAAATGAACCGGATTGCGTCCTGATCATTTTATTTGAGAAAACGCAAAACCCGGTATCAATTTTGTATTTTGAAGGTATATAGTTTATCTATTTTTTTTTCCTTTCAATCAACCGAGTACTGATTGCGCTGCATGTGTAAGCTGTTACAAAAAACAGTTATTGAATTGTTCAGGTCGTACAGAAAGACAAGAATTGTGGGAAGGTCCTGGATTGAATGCCAGCGGAATTATAAACACTGCTGGGGTCGACGAAGTAAAATCTCATAATCAGCTCATTCAGGATTTACAAATATTAACTGATAAAGCTTGCATTGTTTCTTATGACAACACAACTCTAAGTACAATTAATGATGATATTGTTCAGGTAGATAAAGTGCTGTTTTTATAGCGGTTAATACTCTGTTCTTAAAACAGCTGAGTCTTTTCTCATTGTAAATGTCATAAATATTTTTATTAAGCAATATGGAATTAAATACAAAATTTAATAGGTTGCAAAATTTGTGTTTCTAATTGTCCTTACTCTATATTTGTTACCACTAAACATTTTTTATACTGAAGCAAATTCTGCAAATCAGTTTTACCACTTGATAAGTTTGTGGTTTTAATTTTTGTGTAGTCTCATTGAGCTAGATTGTTTTCAAATTAAAAATATAAAAATATAGGGAAGGTAAGTCTTTATATTCTAGCGACACATTTAACTTTACTGTAATAACATAATTTAGTTATTTATAATCTGAAATTATTGACTGCATAAATTTAAGGTGTTAGCAGGATGTGATACATTTCTGCCATTACGTGAGCACATAGACACTTTACGGTGGATAAAGTCACCAGCAGAGCAAGAGTTAATGAGACGTACTTGTAAAATAGGTGCAGAATCGATGAATGCAGTAATTGCAAGGAGCCGAGGAGTCGCTAATGAAAACGAAATAGTGGGACGATTGGAATTAGAAGTTAGGCGTCGCGGTGCAGCAAGCCTAGCCTATCCACCTGTAGTTGCTGCTGGTAATCGTGCTAATATAATACATTACTTGGATGCTAATAAGGTTGTCTTTTTTTTGTGTTGCTTTCCTAAAATTATGTCATGAAATATATTATGAATGAGAAATCAAATTTTCAGGCGCTTGATCAAGGCGATGCAGTACTTGTAGATGCAGGTTGTGATTATGAAGGTTATTCGAGTGATATAACGCGCGTTTTTCCTATATGCGGTCGTTTTAATGCTCCACAGAGAGCCATGTATGATGCACTTAATGATGTACAGGCCAGATTATTTGAATATTTGAGACGGACTGAACATTTACGACTAAATGAAATATATGTGACAATGCTTAAATATCTTGCTAAGAATATTTCGGAAGTGGGGATGTTTGCGAGAAGTCTTGACGCAAATGAATTACTTCATGTGTGTTTCAATATTGTTAATCACATAGATAGGGTTGTCATTTAGTGAACATATGGAGTAAAACTGAAATAAGGGACTAAGTTGGAATTGCGCTACACCTTACAAATAACTTGATTTTTAAGGAAACAGATAAAATCTGCCCTCATCATGTAAGCCACTATCTTGGAATGGATGTGCACGACACCGCTTCTGTAGCACGCAATATTATTCTGCAGCCAGGAGTTACATTCACTGTTGAACCAGGCAGAAATTTTTTCGAATATTTTTTCGTATTTTTTTTAGGTATATCAAGTATACAATTCACAGCAAAAAATTTTTCCGAATTTGCCTATGCCATGACAACAAAAATTGTAAGGATACAGTTGTATTTTGCTGTTCATTTAAGATTTTCAGGAATTTACATACGCGATGACAACGAAAAATCGAGAAAGGAGTTTCGTGGCATTGGTATGCGTATTGAAGATGATATTTTGCTTGGAAAGGATGGTACTGTAGAAGTGCTTACACGAGATGCTATAAGAGAACCAGAAAACATTGAACAGCTCATGACGGCTGAATAAAATAATCTACAGTTGTGGCTATAAATATATTTATGCTCTTTTGCAAGTTTTTAATAAAAATTTCGAAAGTTCTCATGTCAGTTATTATGGTGTCACATTAATGTTAACAATAATATGTCCGTGTTGTCGTGTTCTAGCACACCGTATGGTAATGTATATCTGAAGGTACCTTCAGGTGATAAAGACTGCAGTACATCGAGGCTTAATAAGTTAGCTTGGACGTAGTGCGACCAACTAAATGTCAGTTTAATGATTTTCATTTGTTATGATGAGAGTGTTTCAATAATCACTAGTGCTGAAACGGTGGCAGAAATTTGCAAGAATATAAGACTACAATATATTCTTTTCATTCTTACCTCCACAATTTTTTTTCCAAACAAATATTGTGTGCAACTGAAAACATGACAACAATAAAGAAAAATTCATACCAGAAATAAAAAAAGTTACAATAGAGCAGAATGGGAAGTATTCATTTGAGAAAGAGCAATATGTTTTTGATGATGTTCATGTTGACTATGTCGTTGTTGATGGTAGTGGAGGTGGTGATGGTGAATATCAGATAATGAGTCGAAATTTATTGAGGAACACCTTGTTGATTCCCAAATGATAGCATTCTTGCCGTTACTATCATTAAGTGAAGCTGGTGCTCGAGCTACGACCTCGAGTCTTTCTCGTCTTCGTTCATTGATACGTCGCCTAATTCTTCTGCGTTGCCACAGAATCACAGATATGATTAGCAATATTAGAAGCAGAATTACTGAACACGCTGACGCGATGATATGTTGATAATAACCTGGAAATTCAATTATTATTCCTAATATCATTTATAAGTTTGAAGAAAAATCCTTGTACAAATTTATTTTTGAAATAAAAAAACAAAAAGATGACAAGATCAGAACTTATTCCTTAATTAAATTTACACCCAGCTGCAGAGTTCTTGTTTTCTTTTTTTTTGCATGAAATTAACTGTTTTGTAATTATATTTCGTCTTGAACACTTCACCGCGTCTTAACGTCTTACAATAGTTAATGCTACGACCAAAACAGTGAAATAATAGTTGGACGTGAGATAGATTTAATCAGAAAATTCATAGGGCATGAAATCATGCTTTATGGATTTGAGTTTTTATGTAAGACAGTTTGGGATTATGCTCGTCCTATTTGTGAATTATGTCAATTGCAGACATGCGATAATTCACAAACAGTAACTTTTCTTAGGTATTTATCATCCTTCAAAAATTGTTTTAATCTACCCATGGAATAAAGGGTTCGCAAGAGTTTTCAGTTTACACATTACAAGAGTTAGAAACTTACAGTCCTCTTCATCAGTATTATCATTCTCAGCGCAGTTATTTATACCATTACAAGTTAGAGACTTATCGATGCATAATTGGGTTCGTCTCGCACAAACATTTTGCCCATCATCGATGCATAATTCGCCACCTTTGCAGGCAAAGCCCTGTAAATTATAATACACTAAAATGTACTGTTACACGCATATAATTAGAATATTCATGTTATTTCAGTGTTCTCGGTATGGAAGGACTTTTATGAACGTGAAATGGTTGTAATCATCTTCAACTTCATTAAGCTTTTTATAGCAAACTGAAGTTAGTGCACCCCTCAATCTTGAATAGAAGTAAACTATACGCTAATTTTGTTTCGTCAGTGTCATCTAATCGTACAATTCGCATAAAGAATTTGAAAAAGTTCTAAAATTGTATGAAGTTAATTTCGGAGATCGATATCCTAGGCATTATTACTTCATCATGCACATTAATTTTTAGCTAAAATTAATAAAAATTAACACGTTACGATGTTCGCTATGCAAGGACGCTTACAAATACGTTTTTCGGCAGTCATACATCAAACATAAAACTACACATGATGCGCGAGATGATATTTTTATTACCCTGCAAGTGTCTTCTTCGGGAAAAATTCTTTCAACTTCAGTCCATACAAGACGAAAACCAACTGGTTTACCTTCCTCCTCGTACTTCGCTAACATTGATGGACTTGGATGATCCTTAGTAACGAATCTGAAAATTGTGCCTTAATTTCAATGCAGTTCATTACAAGTAACGTCGAAATTAACGAAAATGATTTTTAATGCACCAGTTTCCTTGTGGACGAAAATTTTTTCAGATTTCAGGTATTTCCAGAAATATTATTCATCTTCTTGAGGTCATCGTTACTTGTTTCAACAGATGAATCCAAAAATATGTGCTGGTAAAGTAAAACTAAAATAATATTAAAAGTATAAAAATGTTTGAATATAACAAGGAATACCTAACGATAAGACGATTTCCAGTAGACAGGTACGATTTCATGCCTTCTTCTGTATAATACAACTGACTACCGCAGAACTTCACTTGACTTCCGTCTTCTTTTCTTGTAATTTCCGTCGAATCATGACGGTAACCATCAATTATATACAATGATGCCCTTTCGCATTCAGCTATAAATGCATCATTAATTATAATTAGTATTAGTAAGTGCTTGGTCACCATTAATTAAATTTTCTTCTAAAAATAATCAAGAAAAAAAAACGCCAAGATTTATTTTAAATAAAACAAACATCTTTGATGCAGTCACGAAAGAAAAAGGATGAAATAACTAACCCATAGTTGGAGACAAATGCAAGTATCCTACACGTAAATAAATTTTCTTGCCAGGTTTTACACGTAGCAACCAGTTACATGTAACATTTCTAGGATAAAATGCAGGATAGCCAGGACTTTGTATTTCCCCATTGAATGCTTTTTTGACATTGTGACCACCACAATACCTCAAGTATCTGAGGTCGTCATCGAAATAGCTACTAGCTGGTTCTAGTATGGACTCTGAGAATTCATAAGCATTTAATTTAAAATTGGATAACTTCGACTAGTTGTGCATAAATTCTTAACAGAAAAATATTTTAATACAAAATTGTAACAGCAAATACTTCATTCTCCGAATGTGCATTCAAACTAGAAGGAACTAAAGTTACTCGAGAACAGAATTCTCTGTTCCATTTCTGTTCCAGCAAAAATGAACAGAACTGGAACAGAAAATGGCTAATAAATACTCAAATAACTGCAGTTCCAGAACTATGTGATTGCTTAAGACTGTGGTTTCATAATCTCTCAGAGACATTCTTGTGACAAAAAAGGTAATGCAGGATTTTAGCATCAAGAGATAAACATGAACTGCCAGATGAGTAATTACTTGGTTCATATGAGGGACTACTAACTCAGTTCTATCTAGAAATGTTTGCAAAACTTGTAGATTACAAATCAACGAATCTTTAATTTAATAATTTGATATATGATTAGTACGAACAATCAATACAAATTTAGGAGACGATGCTGAAAATCAAAAATGTAAAAATTTTTGAATTTAGTTATAGCTAAATTTAGAAATGTTGTCTTTTTCTAACTTCAAGTTTTATGCACAAAAAATCATTTTACGCTCAATTTACACAAGAAGGAAAGTTACCGCATTGTGCTGAATGGAAATCAGGCAAAAACTCCAATGCGGAAGGCAAATGTGTTCATTAAGTTGGTTTATTATTTAGAGGAAGCAATTTCTGGATGTCAACATGGAGAATAAGTCTCTGTTGAGGAATGTAAGATAAGCAAGAGCATATACATGGACCAACCTTCGGGTATGAATTGATATCGTACGCGGAAACCTGAGAATTGATCGGTGTAGGATGAATGGAACCGGATATAGATTTGATTCTGCATAGTATGCAAGGGTTCCGGAAGCTGACTGCCACAAAATCGCTCACTAACGTGTTCACGCCCTTGACGATCTACCACCGTTACAACTAGATAATCGTTAAGGCATTGATTGGAGCGTTGTGTGTGACCTTCCAGATGAAAATGGGTGAAAGTCAGATGGATGACCAAATCTGCTGAGGCAGTAATGTTGAAAAGGCAATCCTGATTAGGCGGGTATGTGAGCGGATAATTTGGTGATGTCAAGTAACCTTCAGACATTTCCTTTCCATAAATTTCCTGTACTTCACATCGTTCCCGTTCAGTTGACTTTGTAACACCCACTATCAAAGCCAAAAGCACGGCAACAACATTCATTCATTTACTTCTCTGATCTACGACTCGATTACCTTATTCCTTCCACAGATAAACAGTTACTTTTTAGCTGCACAATTATTTATTAGCCCTTACTTTACTCTTCTTATTATTATCAATTGCTGACAAATAATGAGTTAAAGATACACCATCAACAATAACAATTAACAATAAATTCAATATAGCTATCAACATAGAAAATTGACCCAAAAATGGCAGCAACAATGATTTGTAACCGTAAGTACTTTAGTGAAGAGTACTTGCTCTCCTTATAACAACGTTCTTACAATACAATAACAGTGATGTTGATAAATGACGCAGCAGTTCGTCATATAGCAACCAACAAAAAGGATTGGTTTAGAAAAGTATCAATAATAATAGCAATAGCAATAATAATAATAATAGTAATAATAATAATAATAACAATGCTTCAAAAGAGATGCCAAGCATTCATAAGAAGTGCCGTTTTGCTGCTATTCATAGAGTGGACAGTAAAAAGATGATTAGCAGCCAGAAGAGTAAGGTGCCAACGACTAGTTCGCTAGCCAATAATCTGGCAATAAACGCTACTGCAGCTATTATTATTATTACAACAGCTATTACTTCACGCACAAAACACACTCATCAATTCAGGCCGTAACGTTTAAGTCGAAAAGCAGTTTGCGACGGTTCGGCATACATAATAGGCGTCGTGAAGAGCAATTTTCGGCTCGATAGCCAACAAGCTTGCACACATCGATCCCTGCGTATCAAACACACTCCAGCACCTTCTCCTTCTGCTGTCCTCTTCAAAGCACATGCTTCTGGCCCATAGAGCAGAACTCGTTCCTACAAGAAAATATGACAGCGAGTAGGGTGAAGCAAAGCTAAGAGGAAGTGAGTGAAATAGGCCAAGATCCTGCTTTCTTCTTCAAGACAAGCTCGACTGCTCACTACTCATCTACCCTTCCCACCCCCTTCCTACCTTGTTAATTTTTATGCAAATAAACATAACTAACGATCGTAGTCAGTGGCAGCCGTACAAAACTAATCTCTTTTCCCGATACTCAACCAATACACCACCCATCCATTCATTTATCTATCAGTCTATCTATCCACCCATCTATTTGACTATCAATGCATCCCCATCATGCATGCATGCATATATATTATTAAACTTAGCCATATACCGCCAAATCCATCTATCTAAACCAAGTTCAATCCAACCACAACAGCAGTTCCCGTCTATTCTCAATACATTTATCCATCATGTTTTATCCTCCTTCCATTTCTGAGTGCCTTCAAATGTCTCCTGCACATGCACATTACTTCTTTTACATTTCCTGTCTCTTGTGTGTAACACAAATTCACGAGAGGAAAACAACTAACACTTCCTTTTTAGAAAACGATAGCTTCTATTATTTATCTACTCACAATTCAAGCATTTTTACGAAAACTATTTTCACACAAATTTTGAGTGTGCAATGTCACAGCAATGCAAATGATCACCATTATTTCACACAGTAATATTTGTTCATTTCTTTGCTCATCTTTAATCTCACATCAAGCATCATCACCAAAATATCATCTGCTATTACTTCCAAATGACATATATCAGCAAAACTAATATCTAGCACCGCTATCTCTTTTCCCACTTGATCCACTAAAAATGCATCAATTCTAATATATTTTCAACAAAACAAAAACAACGGTGCCCTATTCAATAAAATCAGCTACTTTTTGAAACTTCTATTAAGTACTTCTCTTTCAACTTTTTCATTCGTATATTAAGCTTCATAGCTTTTTAAAATGCATAAACCATCTCGCAAATCACCGTATTCCAAAAAATATAACACTTACGCCGTTAACAAGCGTAATGATGCGCAAACTGCCTCGCGAGCCTCCCAAAATAATTCCTTCTAAACTACAATTCATCTGCAAGACCACTTCATTTTGCAACATACATAATGCTTCTGTCGAAACTGTATTCTCACTAAGGCTGTTACTCCTTGTGTTATACTCAATAATCGTATTCTTCATATCAGCGCAGAGAATATACAACGATATATCACTCACAAACTGAGCATCAATGATCACATGTGATCCTAGAATATCCAACTTTCGTAACATCTGTAAAAATGTTAATGACGATAATTGGAACACGCAATGACGAAAGTCTGAACACGCACTCTAAAATTAATGACATTCGAGATAAACGAAACTTTACAGTCATTTTCCTCATTCGGTAAAATTTCAAATTTTTCAGAAAAGTAACTGATTTTGCTGTAGTACACAAAAACTACACATCTCAACTTTATCAATGAAAAAACATGAACTTTAATGTTGTGAAATAGTGAGATGCATTTATGAAACAAGGCTCTGCAAAAATTGCAGGTGTTTAAAGCCACTACTACGCAAAAATATAGTTAATTAAGCATTATGTGGTATAAAAGTATTTTCAATGAAAAAGAGGAGAAATAGAATCAAATGATTCAGTGAAATTATGAAAAGTTAACCTTTTCCTTGATATTCAAAATGAATAGTTCATTTCTTGTGGTTAATATCACAAGCAGTGTTTCATCCATATTACCGTTTAGCTGAACTACTTCTCCAGCGCCATCTGAAATCAACTGTAATTAACTTTTCTAAAATTTGGAAAGCACGGGAAAATAACTGCAGTATTTCCCGTGCCTTCCAAATTTAAGAAAATATTCATACAAACATCTTTAGGTTCTGTGCTTCTTTCATGATTTGAATACATTAGAACTTCAAAATGAAATTAAAGAACAAATATTTCGGAAAACCTCTTTTAGCAATTGTGAGCGGATGTTCTGGTAATAAATCAGAAAGTGAAATAAAAGATATCTTGAAGCTCAAGGAGGCAATGAACAAATAGGTAGATGAAAACAGCAATTTTGTTCCAATAATATCCCATCTCTTCAAGAGAGATATGCTAGGTTCTTTTGAAAATTCAAAATCGAATTTATAGAGAGTTGTAGTGCCAATTGTAGAAACTGCCAACAAAGTGCCTTTATAATTCAGAGCACTGAAAGTTTATATAACCACAAAAATTTTTTTTAAGTTATATAATTCTCTTCATTATGAGATAACGCTCAAACATGAAGAGATATTATGTGAACAAGTATTTTGTACAAAAGCTTTACTCTTGAGAAAAGCCACACGATCTAGAAATTCTTGATATCTAACATTTCAAATAATTATTATAAATATTATGTCTTCAAAAAGACAAGATGGTATCTAATTTTCAATAGTACTCCTCAAAGATATTAATTTTTATAATTTGTAAAATTATTATATAAAAATGAATGGGATTACCTTGAAACAATGGATTTTCCTTGATGAGACCGTAAATATCCTAATTTAACCGGATCATCTTCTAAGCAATAAATTCGTTTATTGAGCATTTTTGTACGAGGTGAGCCAGCTTTCCAAATAACAATATGATCGTCGTACTGATATGAAAAGAGGTTTGTTTGAGGCGCAATGCTACACATAATCTGAAAAATTCGTTAATACAACATAAATAAATGGAAAAAAAATTTTCCTATTATGACCTTTCAATATAGAAAGATTATATAATGCCAAATTCTGCAAAATCGTATTGATTACAAATTATGCTGAACATATCACGCATAATTTTTCAAAAACTGTTTCTTATTAATCATACAATGCTAACAAGTTCAGAACAAACATTTTTCAAACCATAGGCATGTTTTGAACGATCACTAACAGAAAAATAATAATCAGCACCACCAGAATAAATGAATGGCGTATGTTGCGATGCAACCAGTGCTCGTACATCATTGCTATGAATTAATTTACGATGCTCAACTCGATACACTGCGCAGTCCTGAAAAAGGTTTCTGAAACTCAAAAGTTTATATTTGATGAAGCTCACAACAATCAAAAAACAAATAATATACTTTATATCAATTTATATCTAAATCTCAAGTACCTACTTCATGTTTAACTGTCTGTGATGAACATTAAATATTTCAACCTGATTTAACCCAAGTCTAGCAATGGTTGGATCAACACCAGCAGCATAGATTGATTCATTGGCTACAGCCATACATAAAACGTCAGCTTGATGGGTTTGAAGACACTGAAGCAGTTATGCCAAAAAATATTGAAATCCAAAAATCACATTTAATAAACAGAATATGATAAGTAAAAACATAGCAGTCTTATTTTCTTACATGTGAAAATGCTCCATTTGATGCATTCCAGAATGTCACATATCCCCTCGAATCACCTGATGCCAGCAACTTGCCACTGAAATTCCGGTTTGGTTTTTTATAAAAACAAACAAAAATATACTTCTTTCTATAAAACACATTTTTTGTTGGAAATGTGCAACAAAATAAGAAGTAAATCTTTAGCTATAACATTAAAAAACAAGATAAAAAGTGTATTAAAAGATAAAATAAGTTACATGAAGCACAAACACCAAACAATGGTTGGTTTTCGTTTTTCAATCCGCGGTAGTTTAATTGTATGTTCGATCCGTTGTTTTGAAATAGATATCAAACTGATTTCATCAACTGTTCCAGCGGCAACGACATCATTATTGCAAGCTAGTGACATGACATGAACACCGAAACCTAAATATAGCTACTTTTTTGCTCAAATGAAAATTTATGTATGATTTATAGAGGAATGTTTAAATTTGATGATACGAAGCATTAAGTCTAAAAAGAACTTTAAATTCACATTTAATCTTTCACAACGTATTCTAAACAAATGCAAAAGTGTTCCTTTTCAAAATTGTCGAAAATTCAAAAAACTACCTATTGATATTGTTTTATTTAAAACAATGCGATTATTTTCTTCCAAAGAAAGCAGCAATACAGCTCCAGAGTCTGAACCAGCACAAAAAGAGAGACCTGATATGGAAGCCAAGCACCACAATGAACTTGGCGTAAATCGAGCAGTCTGACATTAAAATACAAAATACATGAAACTCTACTCGTATCCAAAGCAGAAGAACAAAGAACATCAGGAATAGTGATAATCTGCCAATTACTATATATGGCAAATAATGAATTAATTCAATTTTTATGTAAATTCGGTGGAAAGAGACAAGAAGGTTTAGAGCACTCACTATCCGTATCTAAAATGCCATATTTCTTCCTTTTCGTACTGGAATTGATTTTTAAAAATATGAAACTTACGAAGTATTCCGAAGTGTGAAGGCAATGACCTGTTATCGAGCCATCGATATGTGCAGCAAGTAACACATCGTCAAGCCAAAGCAGTGATTCAACAGTTTTATTTCCAAGAAATGTATTCCGAACATGAAAGATTGGAGTGCCAATGACATTCCAAAATTCAATCATTCCATTACGTTTTTGCTTACTATAAATCTTTTAACAATAGTTCAATCCATTTCAAAATTCCTGAACAGTAATCATTTCACTAAGTCAAAGTAATTCTAAAATTTTTACACTAGTAAGAAAAATTCTCAACATTAAAAACCTCAGCTTAGTAAGAAACAGAAATATGAATATGGTCTATAATATGCTTTTCAAAAATAGGTGTAACAAAATTTCACTACTGAAGTAACATTTGTTTAGGATAATCTTCATATTGCGGTTCATACATACTTCATTTTAGCATATAACGACTAAACTAATAATCAATACTTACTTATAGTCAGAATGACGCGCGACGCACAAAATTCCCTGTCGTTCATCTAAGGCTAAGCAGTCAACAACAAAGGGTTCATGCTCGAACAAGTCACATTCATGCACTTCTATATCAACCATACCATTCAGCGCCTGACTACGTATGAACTTCAATATTCTTTCCCCTGTATTATTTATTTGAAGTTGAAATTACACAAAATAGTTAGTTAATTAATACTCCTCTATAAGTATAATGGAATAACTCATCTACAGAACCAAAACATTAAAATTCAGTAAATTACTGATACATTTCGCTGGGTGTTCTCAAGCTCACTAATTCAAAGCATCCAACAAAAAAGCCTCAGCAATGTAAACTTCCATTCTGGAATACAGCAAAGTTCCGATCAATATACTGAGAACACTAGTAAATAAACGCAATGACCGAACCAATATTTACATTAATAAACCTCCCACTTGTATATTAGAATGAAATAAAGTACGCTACTACCATGAACTCATACAGTAATACTTCACCTAGTGTACAGAACGCTCTGCTGTGTAAAAAACTTAAAAGATTTGATGTGTTCGCATGAAAATCTTAACGGCTTTTTATTACAAACAACAATATTTGAAATTCTAGAATATCTCTGACAAAGAAACCATGTCGTAAATGAACAATTGGAAACAGCCAAAATAAGAAAACTTTATATCTTTAATAATATTACATCAACCTTAATATGAGTCGAAAAACAAAAAATATCAAAAATTTAGCAGTATGCAAAGCAATCAATTAGATCAAAGAATTAATGAGACAGAAACAAGTAATACTAAATTAGTGTAAAGCACAATAGAATGACAAAGACACTAATAAGAATGTCATAAATACAAAATAACCTGACAAACAGAACATATTTGACTCTTCCTACAGAAGAATTTAAAAAAAGGGTTAGTTCTTAAAATGTAATCCTCATGTGACTGATTTTCGAAGTTCCGAAAGAGGAAGATACAACATGGATTCATTTTTCGTTTGTCGATTTCAAATTTAACAATTTAAGTTAGCGAAAAAAAAATGAAATGGTACATATGATTATCAAGAAATAGGTATGAACACTTTGGAATGTGTAATGAAACTGGAAAAATCCTTTCGAAGGAAGCACTTCAACAATTTGGATGTAATATAATAACTAACTATGAATTTAAATCATTATCGGAGCTGACTTTCAAAGTTAGCGACTGTACTTCACAGTAGGATGTTTTTCCTTTCTTTTACATTAATAATTTAATAACATCCACAACACTAATGCAAACTAGAACTTGAAGTTCCAAATCATTCTCAATTTATTTCGAAACTTAAAGATCAGTATCGAACCACAAAGGACTTCGATTATTAGTTTGATAAGGTGGTGGATGTTGCCATGGCTGTGGATGATCCAACTGTTCTAATTCCGAAGAGTGATACAATTCAGCAAAAAGTTCCGGTTCCAAACCATCATGCATCCACTCTTCACCACTGTTCAATACACTTTCAATTTCTGTGTCCAGTTCACCCCGATATAATAAAGGTTTGTCAAATTGCAAATTCTTCAACACGCCAGATGCATATGTTGCTTAAAAAAGTACTATAAGACTAAATTTGAAAACTAATTTTTATTCCCTTTATTTCATGTTCTAACAATCCGACAGTTAAAAATCTTTTCAGTTTTTTTGTCAATATCTTCATTTAATTTCAAACTGAAAACTAACAAATAGCTCTGTGTTTTGAATGTAGGATACCGCAAAGCACAGGGGTCACACCATACATTTCCAACTGCCGTGCACCTTCAGGAGTTTTTGAAAGTTGATAGAGAAGACCAAGTAGCTCACGTTGCAACAGTTCATCCTCGTTAACGTATATTTCTTCCCAAGAAAGCAACTAAAGAGGCTTGATAAGTTGACAATATTTGAGATACCTCCAATAATATCAAAATAACGAAAGATAACCATTATTTGCAAAGACAGTCCTGATTAAAAAACCTAATCAATTCACGACGGCATGAAAAACTTAAAAAATTCACTGCCTGACCTTAACCAGCATATCAATAAATGAATGATCGCGAAGCATAAGCTCAGCAGACTGAAGATCATTTCCAAGTTGATGAAGAGCTGAAATAGCACCTTCAACTAATTCACGCATAGCTACACCATCTGCTAATGCATCTGGATCCTGCCGTAACTGAGAGCCTGCTCGCCCTAGTACATCCATAGTCAACGTGACCACTGACTCATCTTTAGGAGTTTTTTGCTAAACATAGTTAACATAAGGTTTGCAAACAAGATCACGATGCTCACACTACTCTAATGTTCACAGACTATAGTACATATTTGAAAAATCAAACCTTAATTGTTAATCAGGAATCAAAAATACTAACATGAGTCAAGGAATATAAATTAGCAGGAAGAAGAGCAAGATTTCTAATTAGTCCGAGTGCTGCCTTAACAACCGGTGTCCGCATGGACGAAATCAGGGTTAAAATAACTGGTAAAGTTTGTGATAAGCGGATATCACTTTGCGCTTGAGATGCAAGAGGGTGACGAGCCGTGCAATGTCTCAATGCACAAAGAGTTGGTTCTGTCACTTCTTCCACCAATGAAAATCGCTCTAAGGCAGCACACAACGCATCCATACCCCTTAAGCAGTATTTGCTCTATTAAAAAAATCATGTCCAACAAGATAAGTCATTTAATTCCAAACGAAAATGGAACATAGGATACACAGAACTAATTCGATACAGAATATATCAAACTGATTTGAACCTATGTAAACACAAAGTCTGCTTGTTCCGAATATTATTGCAAGTTAAATTGGACAATATCCCTGCAGCACATGCCGTTGCGGATTCTTCACCTGCAGAAATAAGTTGAATCAAGCTAATAATCAAAGGTCCTAAGCTATCTTCATTAGCTGCTGCATCTGATAGATTGCGAATAGCACAGAGGACAGCAGATTGCGTCCTTTCATCAACATTACTGATGAAATCTCCCAAAACATTCAATGTTCCTAAAAACAAAAATTATCAACATCATGTAAATACTATTAGAATCTCTTAAAATAATTCACAGGTTCAGATTATTTTCTCCATTATTTATAAGACATCATATCTTTTATGACCTCAGAAATCAATAATCAATAAAAAAGATCTCCCACCAAGAGAAACAAGAGCAGCTTTATTCTGTGGACAAACAGATATTGCTCGAATGCAGCGTACAGCAGTATACACAACTTTAGGATGATGACGATTCGTGTCCAGAAGATCGATTAATAATGAAGGACCACTCAATGATAAAAAAGAAAGTTTGCTTTGGGGACTGTCCAGTAATAAAAGATACAAAGAATCGGCTAATAATGCTAAGAAGCGAGGATTATTTTCATGAAGAAGCGGTGTCATTGCTTCTAAACCACTACAAGCTCTTGTTTCCTGAAATAAAAATGAAGATGATTTACCCTAAATTGACATGATCTTTGAAGAAAATAAAAGGTACTTCTTTTGCGTAATCCATAAACAACAACAAATTATGTAGAGTAGTGATAGCGTAGTGGCGTACAGCATCTACTGGTATACCAATCATTGCGACTAGCTCTGGAATTCCACCTGAACGAAATATATGCATACGACCTTCCGCATGTTCCGATATATGTAGAAGTGCACCAAGTGCATCCCGTCGAATAGCATCGTTTTCACACCTTTAAATTAATTTGTGAGTAGATTCCTACGATGATATATAGACAGTGTAAAAACACTGAATGAGTGAAAAAGAAAAAATTATTACATTAGAAAAATACCGAGTAGCATTGCACAAAGAATTCACAAGTGTTGGATTTGAAGCTATTGCATTTACCGATTTGTTCTCGCGTGATAACAAATGCACCATATGCACAGCTCGCATAATTACTGTCTGTAAAACAAACCTCTTAAACTCACCATGAATATTTGATCAGATTTAAGCTTCAAGTATAACATCTCTTTAAAATGCAAACTATCATCAAAACCGTAAAATTTAAGTCATTAAGTATACCAAAAATTGTTCAATTCCAA
Source organism: Thelazia callipaeda (assembly GCA_900618365.1). Classification (NCBI taxonomy): domain Eukaryota; kingdom Metazoa; phylum Nematoda; class Chromadorea; order Rhabditida; family Thelaziidae; genus Thelazia; species Thelazia callipaeda. Next base: position 24,484 of record UYYF01004423.1, read on the forward strand.
AACTTTCAAAAATTTTCACATTGACTTTAGTTGCAAGAATTTTACTGAACCAATAAAAATTAGAAATTCAAGAGAAACGAACACCAATATTTTTCGCCCTAAACATAAAAAAATTTTGCACTTGATAAACAGAGATGAAAATTCTTTTCTGAAACTGAAACTTTAACAAAATATTGTGATTTGTTGCAACCAACCTCGTCTTTATCTGCTAGTAACTTGATAAGTTCAGGAATTGCTTTTGTAGTTAGTTCGGTTTCATCTTGAAGACTGATTAATTCAATAACAGCAGTTGTTAGTAATTGAGATGGTTCAGTGAGCTTGGAGAGAATTGTTGAACGATGTAAAGATGCCATACAAGTTTTTTCACTACATAAATTAGGAAACATTGCCATACGGACACGATCACTTCGAGTCTGTGCATAACTTTCGTCAAGTTCTGCAAAAATTACTTTTACATTGCAAAATTACAGCTTAAAATGACCTCTTTTTAACTAAAATATGTTAGGTATTTTTCAGAATTCTTTACAAACGAAACATTTCTTTACAAACGAAATATAAAACCCATTAAATGATGTAATCCACTTTTTAAACTTATGAAATTAAACCACAATAAGAGTGTTGAAACGCTAGATGAGCGGAAAATTATTAGCTTGATCTTACAAAATTTCGCCACACGACAGTTACCATCACAGACATTTCAATTTAATGAACATTTAAGTAAATTTAATATCTAAATAAATGGTGATGAAGCCAGTCGAAAAACTGCATGAACAGTAAAAGAATAAATATATACGAAAAGCAAAACGATTTGTCGAAAGCTGAGAATCAGTTAATAACTAACTGCTTACCCTTGAATTTGGCGTAACAATGGTTCATCTCGGAATCGGTGCCAAACAAAGGCGACGGAGTATAGTTTTGACGCAAAGTTTCACCGTTTTCCATTATTACCTTACAATTTAAGAAAACAACTCTTACTGAGCATATGCGGTATAATTATTATAATTTTTAAAAACCGAAGGTAGTTTCCAGACATATAAATTTAGATATGATTCACAAGAAACTAACATCAATAACAATCGCACTAAAGTTATGCAATCAATTTTGCAAATTTCGAGATTACCGGCATGACCGAGAAATCTGATTATGAAGACATGAAATAACCGCTTTTTGCACTCACATAAGCAATACATAATGAAGTATTACTGTACGGTTCGACTGCATCTTTCTAACAACGAAAAACTCACACCTTAAATTGGAAAACTCGGTAGGCTACCGCATAATCAAATGCAATGTGTGACAAAATTTAACGAAACCTCGGAGGGTCCGTTAAAAGAATGGGTGAAAAAAGTAATTTTGCCGTTAATTACGTTAAAGACGAGAAGAGTTGGATAGAGGAAGCTATGAGGCTCGTAATAATTAGATGACAGTCAGCAATAGAAAGTGCCCCACTTTTTCTCTACTGGAACTTTCCTCTGCGCTTAGCAAATAGTGAATTAGCAAGTAAGTTGTGCGTGCAGAATTGAGATCTGCAACGTATGCATTTTAGTCAGCAACATCTCATTATGAAATAGATCATGAGGATAACAGTAAGTGTTAACTGAGGTGAGTAGTATTCAAATCTTCTGATCAGTTTCATATGTGTCAGAAAACTGTGACATTTTAGAGCATCTCTGGACGCTTGGATTCATTGGACAGTAGTAGAACTTTTGCTTTCAAGTTCTTTAATTTGCATTTTGCTTCTGAAGTTTAGCAAGGAGGGTAAGGTGAAAACGGGATGAGATTGTTATGTTGAAGGTGAAATGCAACTTTATACTCCACGTTATATTTCACTTCCATTAACCTATCATTTCTAACAAAAAGAAATCGCGGTCTTTGTATTTAGTTAGTGCACAGCTTTTTTTATAATTTTAGCAGTTCGAGATTAGATGCAGTCTGAACTGAAATTACTAAAAATTGAATGAGAAATGTAGTCTTTCTGTTAATGCAGTCATTTATCCATGATTACCAAGGCAAAAAATGTCCTTTACAAAAGTGGTCCTTTGATTTTTAACGTTGAAAAATCGTCTCTGCTATCTGATGCTAGCTGACATCGGTTGTAGTTTGCTACGTTGACTTGTTCAAGTAAGTGTAAATAATTATGAGGACCTAAGCGATTGGTTAAATCGGAGCATGTGAAGTGGTTTTGCACAGTGTCTGCTCGTTCATATCTGAAGGTATCAGTTCTGCATTATGTTTACTTTTCAGTAGTAGTCAAAGTTGCAAATTCTTCCACTAACTTCTTTAGCAGAACAAATAGTGAGAAAAAATTATTGGAACTTTATTATGATCATGATCATAGTCATCCAAAAATACCAACGTTTCCATATGTCCGTAGACGTGTGCTGCCCTATTTGCATTATAATGTATTCATTGCTTATAAGTCTGAGTGTCTTAAGATAATCGAAGGAAAGCTTTCATTCTTCTTTGTCGAATATCCTCAAAATAAAATGCATTATGAAGTTGGATTTGTCATGAAGTGAATTCGTAACACATTTAGCGCAAGATTATGTATAAAAAGGCCCATTGTTAAGTTTATATGTTCACAGCAGAAAATGGGATTTCCAGAATCGACATTGTATGTGCTTTGAGATCGCGCGTATAGGGCAGCACATTGGCTCTGTTATAAAAGTATTGTTATCTAATAACAGATAGAGAAAAGCAAAATTCTGGCTTGACACGAGGTCGTTTCTTCGTCTTTCGCTATATTCAACTTTTTATTATACGCATTTAAATATTTATCTGTTCAGAAATACACTTACGTCACTTATATAGCTAATGTACGTTTACTTGATCAGCTCCAAAGACTACTTTTCAACACATTGTCTACGTACATATGCGCATACATACACTCATTCACACATGCAGTGGTAGACTGACATAATTCCTACAAATGCTAACAGTGCCCGAAAGTAATGCTGCAATTGATTTGTAAGTGGTAGAGACGTATGTAAATCATGCTTCTCATTATTATTATATCTGCATAATTTGTCACGAACTGATTGGATATGATTGCATTGCAAAGTTCACTCATAGCTGTACATCTCTTTTCATATGCAGTAGTGTGACTGTTTAGTAGTTTAGTAATGCTAACAGAAGCAAACGTTGCGAGTCTGTTGCAGTGTACTGTTATGTAATTACATCAGTGTACTGTTATGTATTTACATCATTTATTCATATTTCGTGGTATTGCTTCATTATGACAAGATTTGTTCTACTATTTTACGTTCGTTTTTTTACTATGTGCACTTGTTTTTGCTCGCATGGGATATTGCAAGCTAATATTACTTTTGCTTTAGTTATTCGAGTTAATTTTTTTGGATTCACATATTAAACTTGTATGTGCATATTTATTTTGAAATTTTTAACTATCCTGAGATTAAAAAGTTGTTGCAAAATTTAGTCATTTCCAATTTAGTGTGAAATTGGCATTTTGACAATCGTAATAAAGCGATAGGTTGTAGCACATGTTCTGAATTCAAAGCAAAGCAGAAGATGAATAGTGATGTAACAAAAAACCTTAAAAGGTTCTACAAATTTTTTGTATGCTAGCTTTACAATTCAAAACAACCCTGAGTACATCTATAAATCTCTTGACTTGAAACATCGTTGAAAGCAATAGTTAAATTGTTGAAAAAAATGATTATAATGTAAGCTTTGTAGTTTCATGACTACTTGATCCTGTGCGTGCTTAGGAGAGTTTTAAAAGCTTTAATAATTGTAGGGGTGAAAGAAATATTTCGCAGAAAGTATATTTTAGGCTTACTTTTTTTTAAAAATTATGTTTTGTTAATATCTCCTTAATTACAGCAGCAGTATAAGTTATGTTTATAAGATGAGTGACAAACCACCGATACAGCGAAAATCCTCCCTGAGCATCAATGATGCGCGCATCGCTGGATTATATGATCTTCAGAAAACTATTGGCAAGGGACATTTCGCTGTGGTAAAATCGGCCAATCATGTGTTTACAGGTGAAAAGGTTACTTTTTTCTGATATTTCGCCATTTTTAAAGTTACTTCAGCAGTTTTATTATTATTAATTGCTCTGTCAAATATGCTTCCTTCTAGTTAAATACATATTTATCGAATATATTTCCTTATATTGCTTCCTAGCAAATTTTATATATCTATTAATTAATTTTTCCATGATTATGGAAGGTACTTTTTGATCAATTTTTTTAATGTTTAGGAATTAAATTCTTTTTAGGTCGCAGTGAAGGTGATCGACAAAACAAAATTTGATTCTTCTATGGCTTCTCATTTAATAAAAGAAGCAAGCAATGAAGATTTTGTTGATTTTCCTTCTTGAGAGATTTGCATCTTTAGAATTTCAATTACAAACTTTCACATTTGCATGTATTCACTATGTTGTTAGGAATTAAGTTTGGTTTTGGACGTTTGAAATACGCGAAAATATATTTTTGATTTTTGTTTTACATTCAAATGCTGACGCATCCTGGATGAAGTATTCATTTTTGCAGGTTCGCTGCATGAAATTAGTGCAACATCCAAACATAGTTCGCTTATACGAAGTTATCGATACACAGACGAAACTGTTTCTAATTCTCGAGCTAGGAGATTATGATATGTACGATTTTATCATGAAGAACGCTGATAAGGTTAGCAGTCCAAATACGTATTAATTTATGTCAGCAGTCCTTGTGACAGGGAAAACAAGATAAAAGTGGGGAATGGTGGAATTAAATGATTGCTGAGAACTCATAAAGTCATCGGTTTAGAGTTAAATTTTCATTTATCAATTTCTCGGGTGTGTAGAAAAACTTCCTTTTCAGGAATTTTTATTTCAAAACAACATTTAAAGCTTCTGAATTTTTTCGTTGTTAGGGTTTTTGTATCTGTAGGCTCTAATCGGTAAATTTGTTACTAAAGTTGCAGTCAAGTATTACAAAAATCAAGTATCATTGTATTATTTTGTAACTTCTAGGGTTGTCCCGAAAGTGAAGCCCAACAGTACTTTTGTCAAATCATTAAAGCAATTGAGTATTGTCATGAGTTACATGTTGTTCATCGAGATTTGAAGGTATAACATTCAATAATTTTGGTTGTTACTTTCTTTAGATTGTGATTTTTTTAAATTGCTTTACTGATTAAAGCCCGAGAATGTTGTGTTCTTCGAACGTTTGGGCATGGTGAAATTGACAGATTTCGGATTCAGCAATAAATTCATACCTGGAGAACAACTTGAAACTTCATGTGGTAGCTTAGCTTACTCAGCTCCTGAAATATTGCTTGGCGATGCTTACGATGCTCCCGCTGTGGGTAAGCACTGATCATTTTCAAATCACATGCATTTGATGTATTTAGTCAAAGGCTAGTGTCAGCAATGGATGTTAGGCGTAATGTATTCATAATTGTGTAAATCTTTGCGTATTATGTCATGTTAAAAGTACAGTTATGGTCAGACAACAGGATTAATAAATACTCGGCCAGATAAAAAAGAAGACAAGAGATTCAAACATTCTTATTTCACAGAATATACGTTATATGAGAAATATAATGTATATTCTTGCATTAACCTTAAGATTAATAGCTCATGGCAAAGAATTGCTCTAGAGTGTAATGAACGTTGATAAAATTCTATAAAGCTAACCAGAATTCAAAAAATTATAATCATTTCGATTACATATATTTACGAGGTGACGAACCCAGTTATGCTAAATTTCACCATTTTTAGATCTTTGGTCCTTGGGAGTCATTTTATATATGTTATTGTGTGGGCGGTTGCCATTTCAAGAAGCAAATGACTCAGAAACTCTGACAAAAATATTAGATTGCAAATATTCCCTTCCAGATACTCTTTCTTCGCATGCTCGATTGTGAGTTTAATTTGATTGTGATATTATTGTTTATCATTTATGAATTTTTGAAGCTTCGTTAAGATATGATTTGTTTTTATCAAACTTGGCTCATCTTTCAGAATATTAATTTTTTATTGAAAAATATTTTACGTACATCAACATTCCAAAATATATAATTTTGTTATAGTTTTTATCCTTCCTGAAATGCTCATGAGAAGCGAATAAGGTCTTAATTCTTTCTGCATAAAAACATAGAACATGTCTATTTTATATATATATAAACAAGGTTTATGTATGTTATGTTTATATATATTTATATATAAACAAGTTGTAGTACATATAAGCGTATCTGCTTATGTGTTATCTAATTATCATATAGAGGTTAATCTTCTGTTTCGCTCTATTGATTCTGGCGCCAGATCGTGTTTTGGTTTCTTTTGCTGTACTTGTCCCGATCACAGATTTATTTTACTGATCTCCTTTGCTTCATCGTCGTCGAATTCACAATGATGATGAAATGAGATGCTTTCAATCATCTAGAGCTCTAAAATTATTCCTCGAAGTAATTCGATACATTGATATCCTTTGCTTAAGGTTTATGAACGCTCGTCACTATCCCACCCCGTCATCACATAAAAACTATTTTGATCCTGCATTTCACCTCTGACCCAAGCTTATTAACAAGTATATCATGTTTTCGCTTTTTCTCGGTCTCGACTGCTGTCAGCCTATCTTGATCAGTGATGCCAACCTCTATTAGGATTACTGCATGTCACTTATCATCAATTATAATGTTCCGTCGATCCGCACTTATCTTTGTCAATGTTCTTACTCGCATACCGACACTGATCTCTAGGTTTTCGTTCTAGACGAGCTCCCGAACAAAATAATTTTGCGTGCGCGGGAACGCTTTTAGCCCATACTACTTGCGGAATCCCAAATGATTTTGCATCGAACCTCATAGTCTTCTAGTATAGTCGTAATGTAGCATTTTTTCTCACTGCGTTGTTTTTTGCACACATCTTTCTCAAGGGAACAAATACCTTGGAATAGTGAAAGACAAGACTAGTGCACTTATCGTAAAAGCTACGATAAGGTCCAGCAAGATCTTAGTGAGATGTGAGCGATTAGTCAAAACTGCACTAAATGGCAAGAACATTATCAAGACAGTGAATGAATACGCCATATGATTAATGGACTATACTGAGGTGCTCAAACTGGAACCAGTGGATTTGCAAACAGTTGACCATGATATTAGGTCAGGGTCACAACGTGCATGTTTGGAAGACTGTACCAGTCAGGGACAAGATAAGACCTGGGCTTCACTGCGCTGAACAAAAGATATGTTTTTGCAGCTTCATAATGTACTTGTAGAAAGTGCGCCCATATCTATTAGGGAGGTGGCAGTTTTGAAGCAGGATAAGACTCACAACACGTACTTAGCAGTTATTGCGCCCTACCTTCAAACTAAGTACAGCCTCGTAGAAAATCGAACTGCTGAATACGTGCTTCTGTATAACAAAATAGAAAAGAAAACTCTGTCATGCAAAACTAGCTACACAAGATGCGCAAAATGAGTTGGCCATAATGTCGGACTCATTAATGTGGCTACGATTCGGAAATATTACCCACAGGATTAAGCGCGATACTTCACCTCCAGGACAGAATGAAGTTTGGAGCTGAGAAAAGTTTGTGCCCACCTTGTGAGGAACGTGTGAAGACGGTGGCCCATCTAGCATTGCAGAGCGAAAAAATATATCAGACTATACTGAAAGACACAATGAAGTCCTTGACGCAGCCATTTGGGACTATGCAAGAAGTATGGTCTGAAAGCATTCCCGCGCATGCGAAGCCATTTTGTTCAGGCAGTCGTTGCGAATGAGAACGTATGAGATCAGAGTCGAAACGCGAGTAAGAATTTCAATTAGATAAGAAGCTACACGAAGTACTCTTGACAAAGGTTGGCATCACTAGTTAGGATAGGTTGACAGCAGTTGAGACCGAAAGAAAGTGAAAATATGATTTACTTGTTAAGAAGCTTGGGTCAGAGATGAAATGCAGAACCAAACTAATTCCATATGTGCTTACTTGGGATGGGATTGTAGCGTACTTCCACAAAGGCTACGCGAAAGAGATCAGTATATCTGATCACGTCGAGGCATACATTAAGAAATAGTTCTCAAGAAGACGATCGACAGCATCTGCTTTGATAATCGTTATGGATTTCACGAGCATGAAGCGAAAACGATCAGTACAACAAATCTGAGCGTGGGACAAGTACAGCCAGAGTGCCAGATCAATGATGAAGAAGAAATGAATAGCCTCCTTGTGATATTGATTGATTCATTCATTGATTATTCACGTTATTCGTTTTATATATTCTTAGTTTATTTATGGTATTAACTGTTGGCAAAAATTTGATTTTTACATTGTTATTTTACAGTCTTATATCGCGTTTGTTAGTGAAAGATGTTCATGCGCGTGCAACGCTTAAAGAAATCACTGAAAATCCTTGGGTGAAAGCGGGCGATCTTGGTCTTGCTCAGATTTTACCTTTAGTTGGACGCGATCTCTTACCACATAATGCGCATACGACAATTATTGATCAAATGGTTGCTGGTGGCGTTGACACAAAAGAAAATATTTTAAGGCAAGCAAATATTCTTTTTATTCATAGTTCATCGGATTAATTGTTTGTTTTTATATGTTAAAAGATGTCATCTAGCGATGAATTTGTCCAGCTTTTCTAAAAAGCTTCGATCAATAGGCTGATTTTTCTTCGATTATATTTATCAAAATATTCTTTAGAACATTTATTTAAGTCTTTTAGTTTTCTATCAAATAATTTAAATGATAAAAGCAAATTTGCAGATCTCTGGAGAAAGATGATTTCTCTTACGTTACTGCTACCTATTATTTGCTTGCAGAAAGAGTATTGGCATCGTATCGTGAAGAGCGTGCCAAAAAAGCGCTCGCAATCGAGCGCCCCAAATTGGATGAATTGCCAGATGCTCTTCAGAATTGTTCTGATATAAGGTTTTGAAGCCTAAAAGTTTCACTCATGTTGGTCGGTCATAAAACGTTATTAAACCAAAAATTTAGTTATGAAGCATTTTCATTCATGTAAGAAAAAGTAATAGATGTGTTAATTTAACAGGACTACTTATACAAAAGGTGATGATAATAATGGATGTAAAGGTCGAAGTCGGTCCAACTCTTGGCGCGGTAGTACTTCCATTTCTCGTAGGCCGTGTTCAATTTTGAAAGAAGAAAGTGAAGAAGAACTCTCGACATATCATCGTAATTCTTCGCGCCAGTCGTCAAGGTGCATTTATTATGTTTATACAGCTCTAGATATCATTTGTCTTTTTTTTTAAACGAAATGTAGCTTCAGTAATTTTATTTTTTAGATATTCTTCTTCGTCTTTATCAGTATTTGCTTCTATTTCTGGTTCACGTGGACGAATGTCATCACATGATATTCAAAGTTTACTTGAAGTTTCACCTTCCAATCTCATTGATAGTAAAAAGCGAACGCTCTCTCCAGATAGTCGCTTGAGCAGTCGAAGTTCTAGTCCTCCAAATTCCAGTGGTCGTACTAGTCCTGGTATATTTTAAACTTTTTGTATTTATTGCTGACTGTGAAATAGTTATGTTACCACGTCAGTTTGTAAAAATTTTACATCTATCTTTATCTAAAATATTTTAGACTTTTTGCCAAAGTGTAAATATTTAGCAGTTAGTCGATTGAAGGCTTCAGTTCTTGGTCCTTGCGGATTACGAAAATTAGGTTCATCGCCGCATCTTCTTGGAATTTGCGAGGTACTTTTTCAATTAATTTTTTGATATGTATTTTATTGTTTCCCTTTTAAATTTATAAATTTCATTTCTGCAGGAAAAAGAAGAATTTGAATTCGACCGAGGTGGAGAGCAGCGTCAAACGGCAGCTCGTCGTAGTATATCTGGCGCATCCATTACCTTATCAACAATACCACGAATTTTCCCGCAGCCAAAAGTTATTTTTGTTGCTGTTATTCATCTCTTAAAATTGTAATTTTATCCTTTGAACATGGTGTGAGAATTATGAGATTGTGTCTAGTGCTTCATATTAGAAACTTGATAACATTGTTGTGTTTGTATCCCGTCGTAAATTAAGGGAGAAGAATGCTTTCGGATTGTTAATATTTTTCAATTGAAATATTTCCAATTTTGTGTTTGTATTTTATTCCAGCATATGAAGGAGGATTATGTGGCTGGATCTGTCACGTACAGTAAAGTTCGAATGATTCGACCCCGACAAGCAAAAGTTTCACCAGATATGGCACAGAGATATGAAAAGGAATCGCTTTCACGGTTTCCGACAACAAAAGCAAGGAGAAGTACTAGGTTTGAAAATTGAAATTTTCTCTTATTTAATGAAATAAGTTATTTGTGAATGTTAGCTACTGATTTTTGTTTACTAAAACTTATATTTATCACCTTGAAAATGACGCAATAAGCCGTAATTTTAAGTGAAAAGATATTCAAATATTTCAGTTGCTCATCAGGTGAGACATCAGATGACGATAGTGAAAAACGATTAAATTTTCTAGCCTCTAAATATTGTCATAGCAATGGACGTCGACGAGAGGACGACGATGATTCTTCAAAAGGCTCATTTCCTAATTCGTCTTGTTATCACTGTTCTCAGTAATATTAATATTGTTTTGAGCACAAATGTGACCGTCAGTATTACTATGTAAACCAAAGAAATATGAGATTTCTCATCTTTTCTATAATGGATTTGTATGGATATAAAATTCCATAAAGTTTTCAAGACGTAATGGAGTTACTTCAGGTGATGGAGGAAAATGGATTGGTCCGACCAGTGCTAGAATTGACCAAGTTGCCAGTAGCGCAGTAAATTCTTGTGACACAGCTCCATGTAATCCTAATTACCATAAATCTGGTAAGATTTTTACATCATTGTTGATAGTGCTTGCAGTATTTTTCTTAGTTTCTCATAGTGCACTCAACTTTTTTGAAAAAATTAATGTGATTTCCATGTATTTTGAGAGGGGTCACAGCTCAGTTTATTATTCATTAAAATTACCATTACTGATCATCAGTCCAAATACAAAATCGGAAATTGAAACTGTTTCTGTCTTTTAAAATAATTTTGTTTCTGCAGCTTTATTATAGGACAATCAGCAACGCACCGATATCAAAACTCTTTGAACTTTAAAGCACTGAACTCTGTTTTCGTAGTACCAATAGCGCTACATACTATGAAGGAAATTCCAAAAACACTTTTATCTCATTCTCTCTTTCAGACGTTCGTTTCGAAAGTTTTCACGTTGAATCATAGATCTCTCTAGTATTTCAGAATGAAATTAGTAAAATTTACTTTTTTATTTACAGCAGTTTTTACCTTGCATGAAGACATAACATTAAGTATTATTGGAGATGATTTAAAGAATTATCAAAAAAGTGAATTTTTCAGCTATTCTCAAAAGCTGAAAATAGCAGAAAATACCTATTCATATTACTTAATATGGCTTATATGACTTCGAACTCATTCTAGATCAAAATGCTGATTAATATTTGTCTCAATATCAAGTATCTTTTGTCTTTTCGTAGGCCAAATGAAGCGTATCGAGTTACTGCCAAATGGATGGATTTGTGGTTCCATAATTTGGTTCAAACCATGGGGCGGAAGCGGAATCAAGATTTGGTTGCAGCACAGTTTAGACATTCGGGAACTGTATTAAAAGAATATTGCAAAAACAGTTTTAATGATTTTTATACGTTGCGAGGGTCAAATTCATTTTGCAACTTTTCACGTGTCCATTCGTTTTGTTCGCCTTCTTATACTAAACAAGAGAGAGATGTTAGTAAAGTTATTTTTATCATTATGTTAATGATAAATGCATAAAATATCTGCTGATTTTTTTATAAATGTTTTGTAATTTCATTTCTTACCTGTTCCTTTTGTTTTAAGCCTGATAACAATAATTATATTCAGTGTATTCCAATATTAGGTTTCTGTTACATGAGAAATTTAACGTAAATTTAACAGCCATCTCTATCTTAAGTTGAATATTACTTATAGTGTGTGGGTATGTTCAAGAGGCTTAATATCCAGTCTATTGAATGAATCAAAAATCTATTCTATATATATTTTGCAGTCTGCTTTTGAAGAAGGTGACATCGCATTGTGGATAAGTACAGATTCTGAATGTTCATCAACGACGAAGCAAATTCTGTTTTCCTAACCAAAATTTTCGAACCTTCAGATAGAACTACAAACGGAAAGGAAATATTTCTTTTGTGAAGATAAAAAGTGAAAATTATGACGGCTTACGTATGCGTCTATGATCTCGCGTTTATCTTGTTCCTCATTGTCAGTCTTTCTACTTGTATTTAGAACGTTTGCATTCAGGAAGTAAATCAGACTTACTGTCTTTCTCATACTTGGTATTATTTTGTTGGTCCTTGTTAATTATACGTCAAAGATAAAAGTATTCGAAAAAAGATTTTCACTCCAGTTATTTCAGTAAGGGACGGGTTGTTCATATTATTTGCATTTTAGTAATATTACAAAATACTTTACGAAGGATCTTTAGGTAAGGATTATGGATTATTCTAATTGTGAAGTTTTTTATATCTTCGTTAACTAATTTTGTTATTAAGGTTTTAGTTTTCAAACTTATGATATAGCTAGAGGAAAGATGAGCGGTAATTAGTTCAGTAATTTAAATGGGATGGTGTGATGAGACTGGGTGCTACAGTGTATTTAGTGAAGTAATTTTAAATGACTGTCCCTGATGAATGAGAAGATTGCACCTTATAGTGTCAGTGATAGGGTAGGGGTTTCCGAAGTATTTTTATGATGGTACCGCTCAAATTGCTTTATGTAGTAACAATGCTAAATCGATCATTCTGTGAAGCACACTACTTCAGTAAATTTTTTACTTTCCGTTCTCTATTATCTAATACATTTTATAAATTATTACATTCGTACTGGTGTAATGTATTTCTCTTAATTAGTATGAAAAATTCAGTAAAATCACTAAACGTAGTAAAGGGATTACACATTATTTGTTGCAAAATTAGTTTGTCTTTTGTTTCATATCACTCAAGTCATTTAGTAAGTTCTGTAACGGAGAATCTGGCTTAGGTACTTTTCGTATCAAATCACATATAAGGATGTGAAGTAGATGCACATATTTTTCATTATTCGTATCTTAATATTAATAAATTAGCAAAGACGACAATTAAATATTAAATGGTTTCTGTTGTATATCATAATTGAGAAGTAGACTAAAATAGTCTTTCGACGGTTTCTTGCAAACATTAAGCTTTTCGTGCTGCTAATAGGAGTTTGACTACTTTTCTCTCTTCTACATGCCATCTGAACTCTGCTTTTAATTTTTTTCTCCTGAGTCTTTTCAGTGTTATTTTAATGAAGTGAGTAGTTATTGGTATATATTTTTGGCTGAGATGGATTTAAAGAATATTTTGTTGAATGTTGAATATCATTTAGTTAAGCTAACATCAATGAATTATGCAAAGAAAGCTTATCTAAATTGGCCTAGAAAGGTATGTCTTCAGTGTTCATTTACGCATTTTGTGTTAGCAAAGTGAAATGAATATTCAGTATGGTCATATTCCCGAAGAATATTTGTGGAGTAATGAGATATATCTATCTATAAGTTTCCAGATTTTCAAATTAAGAATAGATAATCAAAATCAATTTTAATTGTCTTTGCTATTGCAACTAATTCACAATGTTACAGGAATGTGGAATATCCACGAAGTTGTTCCATTTAGAAAAATATTGGAAGCAAGTTGCTCAAATGGCACCAACTGTTGATGTTTGTTGTTTACTCGTTAAAATATGTTGAGTTAGTTGCAATTCATAATCAGGAAAATAATACAATGCTTTTAATGTGGATTGGATTTTAACTTGGGATCTAAATTCTATTCATACTTCAGCCCTCGCGACCAAAAAAATATATTTTGCCTATGTTTCCGTATCCGTCTGGAAAATTACATATCGGTCATATGCGAGTCTATACTATATCTGATGTACTAGCACGTTATTATAGGTATTTTTTAATTCGAAAATGATGAATTTCAGATGAAAAATATTCATCTGGTCAAAACACGGAAGAAATTTTCATCATTTTTTTTCTACATTATCTTAGATATCTTTTATTGCTGATTTTTCGATGTCAGTACTTAATTTGCTTGATGCTCTGCAAAATTATTTCCCATTTTTAATTAAGACTGAATGGCTATAATGTAATCCATCCCATTGGCTGGGACGCATTCGGCTTGCCGGCTGAGAATGCTGCTAGAGAAAAAGGTGTTGATCCAGCTGCTTGGACTGCTAGGTAATTCATGTCATGAATACGCGAAAGTTCAATCATAATAGTATTTACTACATAACCTAACTCCAATTTTGTCTTAATTGAGTATTTTCTCTGAACTTGTTTCCTGTAATCTTTTTGAGTCTTGATCTAGTTCATTGCAGTAATATCGATGTGATGCGAGAGCAGCTGCTAAATACGGGTATTATATTTGATTGGAACAGAGTGAGCCTTTTTTGAATGCATTTATTTACATGAAAGTCAATAAAAACAGAAATTGTAGTAGTATATTCTTTTTAAAAGTGTAGTATTATTTTTTTAAATGCAGATCTTTTTGAGGAAATCTCAACATGTACACCTGATTATTATCGTTGGACACAGTGGATTTTCTGTCGTCTTTTCGAACATGGCTTGATTCGTCGAGCCTTATCAGAGGTTTTTTTTGATTAATATTCAAAATAACTTTTCATTTTTTTCAAATTGCAGAATTTTAACTGTACACAGCAGAATTTTTAATACAATATAGGTTCATTGGGATCCTGTCGATGGTACAGTTCTTGCTGCTGAACAAGTTGATGCAGAGGGACGTTCATGGCGTTCGGGTGCTTTCACTGAGAAGCGTAAAATTAAACATTGGATGGTCGAAACTCCAAAATATGCAAAAGTTATTACTTCCCACTGAGTAACACTTAGTACTTGCATCGTTTAATTTAAAGAAGTGTAGGTTTATAGCGTATGTTCGATGGACTAGGCAAATTGGCACAGTGGAAGGAAGTGGCACTTATACAAGCTAATTGGATTGGGAAATGCGATGTTTGGCGATTTTTATTACCTCTTAAAGTAATTGTAGTGAATAATTTGTCTCGTATTATCCGTAAAATTTATGTCTGAATTTCTCAATTTCTTCCGAGTATATTTCAGTGTTTTTAGTATTTTCTTACTCAAAATTGTGCTGATATGCATAGTTTAATTGATATTTCAGTGTTTTTTTTTCAAATTGTGGTGTAACTTTAAATTTTATCTCATTTTAACTTGTTATTTATTGAATCAGTCATATCATCTGTTTCACCTCTTGTTTCAAATATGATATTTCAAATTCTTTTCACTGTAATCAGTTCTTGAGGGAGAAGATGGTGTTATTTTGGATGAAAAACTTGATCTTCGAATTCGAAAACCTAGTCATCTTGCAAAAGCTACTGTGATCTTCATTCGAACCGGCCATCCTCTTTTAAGCTTACGTGATGGAAAAGAAGAAATCGGTAAGTTTGAGATGAATACTATAATTAGGAAAGGCATGTTTTATGACTTTTCTGCTTTAGAAATATTTACTTTATTATCTTTAAAAGGGATTCTTTTATATTTTTCTAGTTTCGCAGAATAGTTCAGATTTATGTTCAGTTATAAATTATGAAGGATTAACTTAGTTGGAAGTTTACTAAATTTCAGGTATTCTGAAAGCCACGGCTTTGAATATCGTTACAGGAAAAGATATGCCTATCATTTATTTAAACGAATCTGTATCAAAAAATGACTCTGATTTTATCCTAAATGCAAGACTTTTGTGTGGCGAGAAGCATTTTGATAAAAAAATCTTGCAAAGTTTTGGATTTTCAACTGAACCAATTGAAAGTTCTCTTTCTGACAACGATGTAGTTGAAATTGCTGTAGTTAGTTCATTTTTACATAGATTTTATGTTTGTATAATTTTGTAGCTGTTTACTACCATAATTGGTCGAAGCTCATGGTGCATAAACAGCAAGAGTGTTCAATTTTCCAAATGCTGGCATAATAAGATTATTTTTAATGACTACTGTTTTTCAGTTTGGAAATTATGGTGGTTATGAAACAAGTGAAAGATTGCTTGACTGGGTTGTTTCTAGACAAAGGAAATGGGGCACTCCTATACCAGTGTTACTCAGTGGTAATGATCAGTGCGCTGTTGCAGTTTCTGATGATGAGCTACCTGTTATTGCATCTCATTGTAAATATGGTGAAAAGGTTTGTTGTTCAAGGTTGGTTTTAATTTTCTAAAGAATTTCGTTTGAGTTCATGTCGAGGTATTATATTTGTTTGTTAATCTGTTAGATGTTTTTTAATTTAGATTTGTGTCATAAATCTGTAGTTCAGTTATTTTAATTTCAGTTAAATGCATTTCAGTTGAAATTAAAAAAAAAGAATCTTATTATATAATTTTTGATCCAGAATTCAGATTCTTTTGGTACCTAATTTGTTTTATAGATTTGTTGATGTCAGAACTTAATGCGCAGTAATTGAAATAAATAGATTTTTTGATACTTCAGATTACCTGAAGGATTTGGGTACTGGGAAAAAGATACTTTGGATACATTTTTCGACTCAAGCTGGTACTATCTAAGGTTCGTCGTATAGCTTCTTCTTTCTCTTTGTTCGACTTTGTAGAAAATCCAGACTCTTACAGATTTCTTGACCCTATAAATGGTGAAGGATTAATTTCAAAGGACAAATTGGTAGATATGCCAGTTGATGTTTATGTCGGTGGAATTGAACACGGTAAAAATTTCTGAATAAATCAGAAATAGCCATTTAAATATAAATATTGTGCTAGAGAAAGAAAGAAGAGGCTTCATGCTGAGGGAGTTTCAAATTTATTCGAATCATTGACTTTGTTTTTTCACTGAAAGTATCACTTTTTGTATTTTTTTTAGGTATTTACTTTTATTACACAGAAATCCCCATTTAATGACTTCCTCATTTCTGATACTAACATTATTTGCATGCGTGACTTCTTTAGCTGCGTTACATTTGTTTTTCGCGCGGTTCATATCATATTTTCTTCATGATATTGGTGTTTTGTCTGTTCCTGAACCTTTCGACCGGTTATTACCGCAAGGAATCGTTTGTGGTCGAACATTTAGAAGGAGTGACAATGGAAAGTATCTTAAAGAAAATGATGTCGTACAAACAGGTTTGACTGTTGCTAAATTTTTGTTAAATATTTTTTTTATTATTGAATAAGATATTGATAGAATTTCGATTGATCGTGGTGTTTCATTTTTGCTTTTCTGAAGGCAATGGTTATATCGCAAGAAAAGATGGCAGTGCAGTAATTACTCACTTTGAAAAAATGTCAAAGTCGAAACATAATGGTATTGATCCTTTTTCTGTTATCAAATTAAAAGGAATTGATTTAACACGTTTACAGCTGCTAAATGAAGCTGCACCAAGGGAACCCATTAATTGGGGTGATGCAGGTATATTCCATTGAGGAATAATCAAGTTTTTGCTTTAAGGAATGTAACTTAGCACTCAGCAGTCTTAACTTTAAAAGTTATATTTAATAAGTGTTAAAAATAGAGCTCTTATGTTCCGTAAAAAATTACATAGGCGCACTTAAAATTTTTGTTCTTATCATGTATTGCTCTTTTTCATTTAAAAAAAAAAGGCATTATTGAATAAGACTTAAGGGTTTTTTCTTTTGCAAGATTTAGCAATTATTTTCAATTTTTATGGTGCTGTTTAAGAACTGAAAGGCTTATTCAAATTCTTGGAACGAACTTCGGATATTGTTAGTTGCTATGTACAGAAACGTAGTTCTGTGGCTTTCACAACTTCTAAATGGTACGATACCAAGCAAGAAGAAGAATACCGTGCTACGTATAATTTTTATGTCCGAAATGTAAGTTTTTATCATGAGTCACTGAGTAAAGCTTCTTTGATTTAGAAGAGTATTTTTTTAACCAAATTGCTGTAATTTACAAATTTTTATAGGTCTGAATTTTCAGGTTTCTATGGTTATAGAAGTTTTGCATTTACTTAATACTGCGGTGGACTATTTACAAGCTCTTTCTAAGATTTTAAAGGTATAAAAAGTAATAAAGCTAATTTTTTTGTGTGGCAACTTTTTTGAAAAGAATTTTACATGACTTAACGTTAAATTTATTGAAATTTTGCTTCAGCGAAGCTCTACTGAAGCGTATTGTTACAGCAAGCAGTTTGAAAGATGTGTTCATGCCTTAGTAATTATGATGCAGGTGAGTTGATTTGTGTTATTTTAAATAATATGCTATGTTAAATATGTTAAAGACTCTTTTTGAATAGTTCAGTTTCTGACAATAATTTGCTTGTTAGTTAAAGTAATGCTTGTCAGATTCTTCAGTTTTTTTACTGAACTCTGACTTCAAATGCATATATTCCGATATTTTTTCTCCGATCAATTGTTATTGTAGTTTTAATTTTTTTTACAGAAAATTAATTAGTTTTTATAATTATTCGCTATTAATTGTACTGTTCTTCTGCGAAATTGAGTTATCAATATTTCTCTTAAATTAGTGTTATTACAGTTATTCACTCCTCATGTAGCAGCTGAATACTGGGCTGCTTTGCGGTCTGTTCCATCATTGAATGGTGATGTAATACTGGATAGAGAAATCAATGAACAGCCGTGGCCCCAAATCGATGTGGATGCTAACATCGATTTCATGATCAATGTATGGCGTGACTAGATTGATAAAGAAATATTTTTTCGGATGATTAATGTCTTTATACTTGAAAACCAAAGCAATTAATGTCAATTTTTTATATATCCGTTGTTTTCAAAAAAATTTTAGGATTAAAATGTATCATTTTTTATTTTCAAAATTATTTTAAAAGTGTCTTAAGTTTAGAAATCTAACCGAAAAAAGCATTGTTGTTCGATTTTAATCATTAATCTGCTTTAAGTACTGGACCAAGTTGAGAATTTATCAATTTTTCCTCTAGATTGGCAAATTAAGTTGTGGTCGAATAGAAGTTCCACGCTTAATAATTGAACATCTGCCCGCTGAGAAAGCATTAGAGTATGCAGTTAATGATGCACATTGTATATTTTTTAAAAAATTGGCAGCATTAGGATTCAATCCAGTATTCTGCAAACGCTTGGCTCGAGAGGGTTAGACATTAACTTTCATTTCAGTGATTTTTGTTTACGACTTTTAAATTGTTTCAAATTGAACATATTTGCTTTACCTCAGGTGCTGTTGTATGTTTGTTTGTAGGGTTTTACGTACTCCTTGAAATACAATTGAATAAAGTACTTCCTGAAGAGACGCTGAAACAAATTCTGAAGGAAACAAGGAAAGAACGATTAAGAGCGAAAAAAGGCAAAATAAGTAAACGTGCGGAAATAGTATAGATTTTAAGATGTGGTTACTGTGTCAACATGGAATTTAATTTCATTTAATGTTGCAGTTTTTGATACGGTTCTCTAGATTAGATTATTCTTCATTATGCTTTAAAATTTGGAAGCCAAAATAAATTTTAATGTGAATCTTCAATGTTTCAAATAAGTCGCTGTTATAATAAAGTACCATATTTCGCAAAGATGATGAAAGATAAATCGTAGTTTACATTGTGTTTTATTTTTTCCATCAATAAATTTATCATCTAGATGCTTTGCTAGGACGGGTTTGATTATACACGAGTGGGTTTTATTATTGTGATGAACAGATAAGTACGACGTGTTCCTTACTTTCTTGATAGCCTGACATTCTCCCCGACCAATGTAAATGTTCACAGTTACTGTCGGTTTCGAATTTTTAAATTATTTTTTTCGGCGAGACCTATTGATGAACCGATTATATTACTAGTGGCTTGGTAGCCATGGCAACTATTCGTGTCATTATTCTATAAAATGTTTGACTGTGTTAGGATTTATATGACCATGTTTTGTTAACAGATACTTCTTGGCTAATCGAGAACAATAATTTCACAGATATCAGTGCCTGAAAATTGCAGAACCTATGAATTATCGAGAACCAGATTGGAAATTAATTGGTATGGTATATCATTGATCCTTTAAGTTGCTAATGATGATAGGAGTCGGGAGAGTGCGTTCAGTAGAGATATTTCTGACTTTTACTAGCTTTCATTTGAAAAATTTTTCTGCCGATTGTTTGTAATCAATCATTCTCTAGATGAAATAAGTTTGACTCTTCTCGAAGAAGGTGTTGGCATCTATGATGTTCTTCAACGCGCTTTGCCATCCATTGTACTCTGCAAAATTGAACGAACGGTATAATTCTTCTCAGATGTAATAAGTATTTTACTGTTCGATTTATTCATTATTCTAAAGCTGAATTTTGATACAATTTAAAAATATTCTGTAATTTGTGCGTACTACTCTTGGTATTAATATTGGTTCTGATTGCAATTTAATTATAAGATTTTATAGTATTAATGCAGAATTTACCAATCTCTGTTGTTGATTCTTATTGAATATACATAATTATTTTTTGAGGATGACGATTGTACTGTTAAAAGACTGCTGAAAATGTTTCGAATCGCCCAGATGCAGATCGAATATATATTAGTGAATATACTTTTATGACCACTCACTAAAGACAAGTTGAAAGTTAAAGAGTTCCATTTTTCACTTTCAAATTTGGTCCTCATTGCTGAAAAAAGTTATAAAACCTAAGCTACTTCTATATGTCACAAAATCTGGACTGAATTTCTATCCATTTATTTGTTTTTTTATTTGCATTCTCTCAAAATAACATTTTTCCGGATTTGTTTTTGCAGAAAACGCAGTTTGAACTCTTACAACAAGTGCAAGATTTGCAAAACAGTATGAAGGTTGTTACTGAAGAAAATTCAAAATTACGTAAAAAATTGATCAGTGAGCCAGAAACGATTAATTCATTATTTGAGGTCACTTACTGACCAATCTGAGTCATATATCATTTTCTGACTTCAAATGAGTAGCAGATCACCTATTAGTTATATTTTTCAATTTTAGAATTACTTGTAATTACTTAATATTGGATTTTGAGTCCTAAACATTCTGAAAACTTAGTTTCAAATTGTAAATAACTTTATATGTTCATGTTAAGGAGAAATCGACTCTTCTTAAAATTTTCAGTGCAGCTGTTGCGAGAAGCTGTTTTTGCACAGTTGTTTTCTCTACGATCATATGAAACGAAAGCATAAAAATGAACAGTATTCTGACGACGAATAATAGAGTTTATATGGTCCCAAGAAAGAAACCTCAATGCAGTCAGTCCTATCTTTTTATTTTCAGTGCAATCGTTCTTATATAGTTCTGATATTCAACATCTTGTATTGCAGGCCATCAACAAATTTTACTCTTCGATCGAAAATCAAATTTCTCAGAGCATTTGAGAAATGTGAATTTATTAGTTAAGTTTGTGAAAGGAGAAAACCACTAGCAGATCACTGTGAGAGGACCAATATCATAAATTATGCGCATTT
This sequence comes from Thelazia callipaeda, assembly GCA_900618365.1. Classification (NCBI taxonomy): domain Eukaryota; kingdom Metazoa; phylum Nematoda; class Chromadorea; order Rhabditida; family Thelaziidae; genus Thelazia; species Thelazia callipaeda. Next base: position 45,923 of record UYYF01004423.1, read on the forward strand.
GCATTTATTTCAGTATCCGATAAATGCAAATATTCTTGCTATATTTTCAAACGAAAAGAAGGCTGACTTGACCTTTACTTACTCAAATTAAATTTTATCTTCATACATTCTTCTTCTAATGTCAGTGATCGAATTTCGTGAATAAAGAAGAAATTCAGTAATGTAACAGGTTTTCAGTTTTCATGTCTTGCATTGAAAAATAATCATTAGTTCGTAATGGTTCGATATGTAACATGGTTATTGATGTTCTTCTATTTCGCCGTCGCTAATAATATATTTAATTATAATTAGCAATTAGATCTTTTGACAATTTACAACTACTTCATTATAAAGGATAAAAATTTTCCATAGTATTGTAAATGTATCAAATATCTTTATTGAGTTTCTGTATTTCTACAAATCCTCAGATTCCTTCCAGTCTTTTTCCTTCTTACGGCGACGAGGCCGGTCAGGCATTGTTGTTTCTGAACTTTGCGAGCTTTCACATCTGAAAACTCGTGTACTGCTTGCAAGCAAATTCAAGTGGTCATTGCTAATTTTAGATGATGGAATACAATAAATGTGTGAGTATTTTCAATACATAGGTGAGAAGCCCACCGGCTGAGTTTTTGATGGTAGCCAAGCAATGTAACATTTGAAGAGGAATCATAACTTTTGATGCAGTGATTTTTTCGTAATTCACGTGGGGAATTCTCATTTGACTGTGCGTAACTTTGCTGCCTGTAAATTGAAAAAATAGTAAACATTGTGTAAAAGCTTTATCAATATTCATTTTAATTCTTTCAAAATTTGTTGACTGATCTATGAGCAGAAGTAATGGCTCGATAATATTTATAAAAGCGATAAATATATTCAACCTTCTAATTATCCCTAAAAACTTTTCTTAACTACCTTGAACTGTTCAACAGTCAGTATTCTGAAAGTTTCCAGTACGTGAGTACTGACAGATGTTTTTTTTTAAGGTTGATTAGAACTCTACTTAAAATTTTTTTTTCATGGAAATATTCAGGATACTTTAAGTATATGGTTACTTACAGATTGTTTAACGACGAAAAAATATAATAAATGTCAAAAATAATTCTGGAAGATATAACAAATAAATGATAAGTAGCAGTAATTTTACCTGCTAAGAACAATGGCCGGCTGTGCACGTAAAAGGCTTGAGTTCTCGTCATCAGAATCATGCCTGTCGGTATTCATATATTTTCTTGGATACTGCATCAAACGCGGTGATCCATCCACAAATATTCGGCTAGCGTGAAATATAGATTGATTATCGGTTGAATTGGATTCTATTCGAGAATTACTCAGTGGCTTCTAAAATTGCATTGTTAGCCTGTGGACTGGTGCAAAGAAGCTAGAAGAATATTATGAAGATGACGATTTTTTCAGACCTGAATTTGCGGATTTCTGAGTCTCATATAAGGAGAAGTTGGTATTTTCGATGATAGCGATAAGGTAATTGGCTTTGTATGCAGCATCGATGACTGATTCGAAGGTAAATTTGTCGGTGATTTCTTCTCCCAGCTATGTATTTGGGAACGGATGGATGCATCGATGCATCCTGGTTTAAGACCTTTATGATCAGTCTAGGTAAAAAGAATATTAATGCTGCTCAGTTCATTTACAAAATTTTTTTCGGTCTAGAGTAGTAGATTGTAAAACAGTACTAGCATTGAATAAATTAAACTGCGCTGAAAACGGAAGGCTAGCTTTTAATGAACTTGAAATATTTGCAAAATACACGAATTTGATTTTTTGAATTATGAGCCAAAAATTTATAAAATATTGCATTTTTTAATACTTGATAACTTACATGAGCAATTTTCGATTTTCCTGAGAGAACCGAAAATTTTCGAGGGATTAGCAGAGGAGTTGTTTGAGAAATTGATGGCGAATCCACTGTAATAACATTATTTTTATCGAGAGTATTGCACGATTTTATCTCTGAACAATTTTGAGAACGGTATTCTTCTCGAACACAGCGCAAAGCTGTGATACTTTTTATGGCCATAGCCTGGAACAAACGCTCTTTATAATAAATTAAAATACAGATGGGTAAAAGAGGAGAGAAACAGTAATCATAAAATTATTTTAATAAAGCCTGTATAAGTGAAATCCAGAAACAGATTCATAAACTGATTGCTTGAGCGGCTAATTCAAAGTTTACCATAAGCTTTGGATTTTTATCAGTCGAAATTTCTGTAACATTCTGGTTCCGTTCACTTCTTTTTCGTTTGTCATCAATAGAGAACTTTCGGTAAGTACTAGGAGGCATCGGTTGACTACTGTAATTTCCACTACTGCAACTAATTTGCCATTCAGTCTTATCATTTCATTTTGCATTGGATATTAACAAGTATTAAACGTCGCAACTGTCTCGAAATTGCAAACAATTGGTACCTAAGATCGGAAGAAATTAATACACAACCCGAATCCATGCTAACAGACGACCGATGACTTACACAACAACTTCCTGGGCTATCACATCGAGAATCATTTAACTTAATCTGAAATGAAATAGCTGTAACAGTTCATCAAAATATTATTCACTTCAGACGTTGCAAAACTTGATTTTATTTTTGAAGATTGAAAATTGTCAATTTCATTAATGATATTGTGTAATCGTAACACAACTTATCGCAAATTTGTGCCAACATGCGACCACTTATCAGCATGCAACACAAAATTACTTTCTTTCTCAGTACTAATTAGTCTTACGAATTAAGCAGATTGGCAATGTTAACAAGAAGTGTTGTTATCATCACTTAATTGGCGCAGAATAAAATATAAAAATAAAAAGCTAAAGTCTGATTCAAAATTTAAAATGTAGCAAGCGTAAGAGTTGAAAATGCATTAAAATCTGTAACTACAGTGCTTATATTTTGAATTTATCAATATATTTTCAGAATTCATGATAGATTCTAAATTCACACTATTCATCTTCCATTTTATGCAGCTTCACTCATACTGAATTTTTTATACCGTACTTTCATATCCTTTTTCAGAGGCTATTTTGGAAAAAAATTTTATGTTACTATTG
>UYYF01004423.1:49944-77520 GCA_900618365.1 Thelazia callipaeda
AATGAATATATCACAAAATTAGTAGCTGAAATCAGTAGTATGCCTTATCAAACATTGTCATGAAAAAAGAAATGCCTACAAATTTCAGACCTGCGTACTATTTTGGTTTCTCCATTAAATATAAACTTCGACAGGAACTTTCTTACAGTATTATTCAGCAGAAATAGCTAAACTAACTTCATGATGTGAATTTGCAATCGGCGATTCTCGAGGTTGCTCTTCCGGACTTTGACCTCTTGAACTTCTTGACGGATTGTTTTGAATAGTACGTGGCAAACAGATTCGCATTTCCTAATAAAAGAGTGAGATTCAATAACTGACATAAATTACGTCAGTTATCAGTTATCGCAGTACAAATCACTTGACAACATTTTCAAAGTTGGCTCGACTGACTGCTTATTTTCGCCATGCGAGCCATTTCATCGCAAACAATGCAAATTATTATGCGTTTCACAGAAGTAATTTTGACAGAAGTTTTTTGACTGCAAAACAGCTTCGATGTAAGGAAGCTAATCTTCCGTTTTGCAATTAAGACACATGCCTTTATGTAGAATAAGCACTTGTGAATAAGTTAAGCAAATGAGTTTGTTTTGAGGAAAAAGCTTTTCAGATTAAATAAGTATCCACTGAAAGCGCTGTGGAAACAAAAGTCTACTGGAATAGTAAAAATCAAATGATTTGTGTTCCACTACATTTCTATACAGCAAATCCAATTTTTAATATCCGAAATGACTACAATTCTTCGCATTTATTTCAATTAATACATGTGTTGCTCGCAATTATTCTTACATTCAATTTATTATTCTGAAAAACTTTTTTGCCAAGACTGGAGAGTGCATTTTCGTGACAGAAAATTGATTAATAAATTTTCTGTTTTATAAAATTAAAAAATCAGAAAGTTCGAAGTTATAAAATTGACGCTAAGCCTTTGTTCACGTGCAGAAGTAAAAAGGAAGATGACTGTTCTCTCGAATTAGCATATTTATGTATAAATGTTAAAGGCCATGAATAATTGCTGAATTTAAATGGATAATATACAAATGACATGAACTCTGATTTGTGACAAACAACATATTTATAAAAAGAATATCGCAGTCAGAACAAGACAAAATTATTTTATTACTTTAAGCAAGGTGCCAAATTGACAGAAATAATTAATAGTAAGAGCTTCTCAAGTTGCCAGTAGCACAAAAATGATCATTTATCATGAGCATTTTTTCTTGAAAGTCAAATTATCTGCCATAATGTTCATAATTCCACCACCTTTTACTAATATTAGTTATGATTACAAATTTTTACAAGAGCTTGAGTAGTAAATTGTATCATTTAAGCCTATATTCATCTACTTTTCCAAAATCTTAATGCTGTTTCAGAAATCTAAGCTATATTCATTTATATATTTTTATAAATTTTTGTGTGCAAAATTATTTTATTTGAAAATACGTATTTTCAAAGCATTGAAATTAAAAGTAATCCATTGAAAATGTTTACAACTCGAGAAACAGACCTGCATTAGTTTTTGATGTTTGTTCCGAAGTAGCTCAAGCTGTAGCATTCCTTGCCGAGATGCTTCTAACCGTTGTCTGATTCGGAAGTCCGGATCATCATCCCGATCGATCTCTATCAATGAGTCTACGCTACTATTAGCTCGACCACCGGTATCTTCTTCTGTCGATTCATCGTCACCAGAGTTTCCAGCTGGTAGCCAAGCCATTTGGCGTATAGCTGAGCAAGTTACGGACATTAACGAGCTCTGAGATGCTAACTTCAATTAGAAAATGATTTAGCATAAATGCATGCATTTAGCAAGGAAGACTGAAATACAAAGTTTTGAAAATAAGTTCCCAATAAAAATTTCTAGACTCTGAAATATATTAAAAATGTAATAATCCAAATTTGTAAGTCCAAAATGAGAAACGCAATAAAAGGATAATGCATCATTGATTTTAGCTTGTGATATCTTGACAAAATTCGCGAATAAGTTATGCTCATTGCTTTCATAAACCACAAAGTTTGGTTGCCACATAGTAAATAAAACTACAAATAAAATTTGCTATTATTTGAGTTAAAGAACAAGCCGAAATTAAAAGTGTAAGATCTGACGAGCTTAGTCAAGAAAAACTCAGTAAAATAAGTCATGAGCAAAAATGTTGCAAAATTAAATTCAAAATATGCGTAGAGGCATCTTACAAACTGTATTATTTGAATCGGAACAGTCTGAATTATAGAATGGAGTTGGCACAACGAACAAGTTGGATATCGACAGTTCATCTCCAACAAGCAATATTCTGCTTCCGAGCAGACTTTTAACTTTCAAGCAAATTTTTGAACTGATTTTATGCTGTTGCGTTTGATTTAGAACACTTATTTATCTTCATATTTCGAGATATTTTTTCATTTCAAAGCAAGAAAAGTAAATTGTACTGAAACGAAATAAGCGGAAATAAATAAATTGAAACTTTCATAACATTTCACAGCGAAAGTTTCATCTGATCATAAAAGGGTTTCAGTTTCAGCATACAACAGTGAGATAAGTTGGGTATCATAAAAGATGGTAACAAGATTCAAGGCTTCAACTTTTTAAAACTCTTTTCTCAATTTGTGTTGCTCTTTTCAAAATTCTTGCTTGAGATATTTTCTGTGAACAAATATTTTTGAAACTAATCGCTCTCCAAATAAGAAATAATAGAAGAGGAATAAACATGTTAGTGGAGTGAATTAAGATTGAAAGCACTAGCTTATGCAGTCAAGAATACATCACAATCAAATACAGTCTCATACAGTCTTATAATCGCAGAATTTTGATACAGTATAAAATAGTTATGTAGAAAATTAACAAAAAGTCGAAAGAGTTGAGCCAAGGCAAGTGAGAAAGGAGGGAAAGATTGGTAAAATAGTAACTTAACCTGTGAATGTCCGTCTCTTCTGTCCACCCACCCAACTTTATGTAAATATTAACAATTTACTTTACTTGAAAAGTTCTGCGAGTTTTTCTTTCACTCCTTTCTAAAAGCTATTATTACTCTTTTTCGGAATGAGCTTCAATTTGAGCAAAAGCTTAAATAACATTTCCAAATCATTGCTCACACACTTACAAGGCTTTCTTTGTTACCGAAAGGAAGAAAAATTTCGCGGAAAGCACCTTCAACATATTTGCATAGCGATTCTCTAACCACTTTTTAGTTTCAAAACTTATTAATAAAAAACAAATTTCACGCTTTTTGCTTTGCATTTCAACTGTGTCTGAGTTTTCGTTAGAATCTGGTGCAAAGACAGTATGTAACTCTGCTCTTTTCCCTCTTCATACTGAATATTAACAATTTACTTTGACCAGAGTCAGAATTTTTTTGAAACAACAAGAAGTATGCGAAAAAATCAAAGAAACATAGAAACAGAAATGATAATTAATCCTTCACAGAAGATAAGCACTCAAAAACATTTCACAAATAATTCTGCGCAGCTGAATGCTCAAACCAACCTTTACTTCACATTATGCACAAGAGAAAATCATATTAAAATGACCATTGCAGACATTTTGACTAATTTCACATGAATAGACTAATAATGTTGTGGCAATTTCTGTTTCTATTATAAAATCTGTTCAAAATTTAAGTTCAGAACTACAAAAATACAGAAAGTAAAATTAGTATGCAGCAGAAAAAAAAGGATTTGTGATTACTGGAAATTAGCACTCACAAATATTTAAAAAGTTGCAGCAAGCTAGACATGAATAAGCAGTTATTAGGCAACCTATAATTAAAGCATTTCTATTCATAATGCATAGACTGATTTATAAATTTCTGGATCTGAACCGTTCACAAATACTGCCGCTAACAAACAAGAATTCAGCTTTATTTTGTAAAAAAAAATAAAAAAGGCAAGAGGTTATGTCTAAATCAACTTTAGCAAATTATGAGATGATAGAGACGAGATACTGTAACTTTATCGTATTGTGATATTACCCAAATACTCTGTAAATAACTTCGATACTGCAAATAATTTAGATGAGTTTTTATCTTTTAAAAGCTGAGCATAGATAGATTATTGCCTTAGATTCAAAAAATTCCTAAATTATCCAAACAATATAATATGAAAGAAGTTCTAAAGCTAAGTGAAATGTTCGACCTAGCTTATAATTCTGATTCACCCTTGACCCCCGAAATATTCAAAAGGTGCAAACTTACCATATGAAGGTTTTCAAATTAATAATAAATATTTGACATATCTTCAAATTTATCTTTCCAGCTGTGTCTGTGTCTGTGTCTGCATGCATGTATGTAACAAATGTTGATTGCACGTAATTTGGAACAGCTCTCTGCGGGGTAGCCGTCTTCTCGTGCTGCATCTTGGAGGTGATAGATAAAGGTCGATGACTGTCGACCGAGTTATTCTGAACGTTTTCATATTCCCTAAACCAACAGTAAGTTCGGAATTACTGGCAGAAATCTCTTGAATACTTCAGAGCAGCCCTTCAATTTTTGAAAAATGTAAAAAGGACGCGAAATTCTTTACAAGCAGCCAAAAAGTGCAAAATATTTGGCAATTTTGTAAAGACTTTTTATTTCTGATAAAAATGTTCTTTTTCCGATACAGGCGTATACCTGATATAGAAATCATTGCAAATCAATAAATATGCAAAAGAAAAACTTTCCAACTTTGCACCATGTATTTCAGCGAACAAAATATGGGATCATTAGATATATGCAGCGCTAATCTTTTATTAGCAGTTCTTTACAGCTCACTGTTTGATATATACGATTAGCAGCCACTGAACTTCACAAAAATTGAATACGTACATGATTTTAAACAAAATATCTCATCCAGTTATAAGATAAATCGAAATTTATATTTATGCAATAATTAGATAAAATAGTTGATCTGCATATCTGATCACGACGAGATATGTATGCGAACGACAGTGCTCAAGAAGACGCTTAAAAGCATTTTATTCGATCACCGCTATGTATTTCAAGAGTATAGAACTAAAGAGATCAGCACAACCAATCTGAACGTAGAACAAGTACAGCCAGAATGGCAGAATATATTTATGCTTATCCACGCCAGAATCACTAAAGTGGAAAAAAAGACCAAGTTATTCAAAGAATTGCTCGAACTTGTCGGTTGTCAAGCAAAAAATTACCATCGGTTTGACTTTCTCGGTAACCTTTGTCACCTGTGTCATAGATCGTCCGTCTCCTTTGCGTATTTTTATTCACTTATTCTTTCTTAATTTATCAAACATTTCATTCACAATGAGAGCACGGGATAGTATTTTGCACTGTTCGTTGCAAGCATGGTCGAAAATTGTTGGCAATGAACGCATGCAAGTGATAGCTAAGGAGGTGATTGTTTAATCTCTTCTATTAGCTAGTATTTACGTTCTTAGTGAGGTGCAAGGATGACTGGTCTTCAGATTAAGCTTGCATATTGTTTTGAAGCTAAATGAAACTGCTGAAGTTGGGCAGTTCATTTCAGTCTGCTTTATGTTTTAAGTATTATGTTTTAATTTTATAATGATGGTAGCTTTTTCCAACTTTCTAATCTTTTCAGTAGTTAGGTATGACCGATATCATAGGTCTTGCGTATGCTGGCCTTATTATTACCGGAGGTTTAGTTGGTTACTTCAAAGCAGGTATTTCAAATGCTTTCTTCAAATGACAGTCGTATCTATTATTAAATGTGCTGAAAATGAGTCTGGATATTATAAAGTTCTGAGTAGATTATTGAAAATGTCTTTTTTTGAAAGGTTGAGACGTTTCTCATTTGTGAGATATTAAAGTATTTACTTCAGGCAGCACAGTATCATTAGCTGCAGGGCTTGCATTTGGAGTTGCTGCTGGTTTTGCTGTTTACTTCAATAACAATGTTATGCTTTTAGGTACTTCTCGATATCAATAAATGTCCCATAGTGATTTTCATTGTTGTTTTTTATATTCTTTCATATAATAATAAACTCTCGCTTACAAGCTTGTAAGTTCGAAATTATAAAGTTTGGTTTCCTTGTTCAGCATTAGCATAAACTTGTGCTGGTAAATGTGATCGTGGCAAAAAGTGCGTAAATATTAATCAGTTTTCTGTAGTCGCATTAATAAATAAATAGTATCTTTTGTCACTTTTGGTTTCTTACTTGCATAAATACTTTTTTAGTTGTTAGTTCCGGTCTAGCTTTGGTGATGGGCATTCGTTTTATTCATTCTGGTAAAGTTATTCCTTCTGGAGTTGTTGCTGTTTTAAGGTTGGCTTCATAATTTGCGTATAAATTTAGCTCAAGGACCTTTTGAATTCTATATTTTTTAAGTATGTTATTATTTAAAATGGATTGTTGCACGGTTTTAACTAATAAATTCAACTTTCAGTCTTTTTATGGTTATGCGTTGCCTCTGGCATCATTTTCACTGAGCAGTTCTACCCATCACAGTTCTTGGAAAAATTGCATAAATCTTAGTGCGACATGACAATTTCATTTGAGCATAGGTATGTTGCATATGCTCCTTTACGTCATCCATTACATTGTAGTGTTCATCAGTGAAAGCTGTCACATGCAGCAAAGGTTCTTATTTTCTATCCTTGAAAACTGCAGTTGTGTGTGATATTTTCTATTCATTTCTATGCCATGACTTGATTTGATTAAGGAGCACTGCTATAGATTAAACCTTATCTCATATGGCTTTTCAAAGGTTAACTTGCATTCATGGTATTGTCAATTTTTTATTCTTTGTCACTGTTCCAGAACTTGCTCTTTTCAAAATTTACTGCCTTTAAACGGTAAATTAGGTAAAGCTTGTAGATAGCACAATAGAGACTGCGGAAAATTTTGTCAAGTAGTACTATTACGAAAATTAAACGTTAATCCCTTTATTATTTAATTGATTATGTGTAGTGATTACCCAGAAACGACAATACGTACAACTTGTTTCCCAAGTACCATTAATGAGTTGTTCAGATGATTTCTTGTATGACCTGAACCACTGTACTAATGTTGGCGATGCTGCTTCTGACATTAAAAACAACGAATGTAGAACTCAAAAATTACAAAAGTAGCTGTAATTAAATCGCTTCATTGAATATAAAGTTTAGATGACAACTGTTTTCGACTTGAGATCCCAACACAATTTCTTTGAGTAATTAAGAGTTGTTTGCTGAAGTAGTCTTTCTAAAGTAAAATTGCACTGATTTATTTTTTCATTTGAGTTAATTTTTTCTGTCTGCATAGTGATTTCGAAGAATTTTCTGAAATATACACCTTCCGGGATTGGAATTTTACTGCATGTAGTTCTGAATTATGGAATATTATTTTACATACATGAATTTCTCATTCAATGCGCAACTTGAAGGCCTCGATAAAACTTTTTTTTGCTTGTTTGGAAAAACTTTTGAGAATTGTCTTAAATGACTGGAAACGCTGAAAGGCAGGAAGATTAATATGAGCGTCTCCTCTCATCTTTACTTTTTGTTTCTGGCTATTTTTTTTTCAGTTGTCCAATATGATATCATGATAATGATGAGCTTATATTCTCGTGAAATTTATTAAACGTTAAACATAATTACCGTGAAAATTTTCATGGTAGCAGTTTATTTTATTTACTGAAAAGATTCAAATGCGCATATTCATTTCAGTGTCACATTGAATTTTTGTTCGACTAGTCCACTGATTAAGAATAGTAATTTCGACACAATTTTTTACCCTCTCTAAAAACTACTTGCAGGACGAATGCTGCTACGAGAATATAAATCACATCTACGCTTCAGTTGCTTGCACATTCCATTTATCATTTTCCAAAACTTACTATAGCTAGTAACACAGCGTACAGTCAGGTCCTGGTCGTTCTCCGACAAATCTCAAGACTGTAAAGTCATAAATTTTATTGATCTAAATTTTGTACGCGGTTTTGGTAAGAGGATGAAACACGATGGAAATGGAAAAAAATGTACAAATCATGACATAGATTTGTAAAGACAGACATCAGATGGAAAGCAAAATATCAAACGAATAACGGGAGACTGGCCCTAAATTTATTTGCCACGATTTGCTGACAGAATGATTTTGATATTCAATACCTTATATTTTCTCACTTAGCAATACTATTTTAACTTACGATATAACTCTTTTCCCAAAAATGCAATGTAAAAACTATAAAGTGATGAACGTGGTGAAAAGAGATCTATCCAACCGAGATATCAGTTTATCTTAAAAGAATACAGAATTCTCCACTAGTATTTGAATATCTGCGTATGAGGATTTGTAATATTCAAATCTGCTTCTAATACCGGAAGCCTGTCCAAAATTCGTTCTAGTTTCCTAAATTTTACATTAAATTCATTAAGCCTCACAATATAGATTATATTGAACGTTTCACGATCTCCATAGTATTCATTCAAAAAATTGGCACCAGATACTTGGGACATATAATTGGAGTATAGTGCGAGATACATTTGAAATCTTACTGCTCATATAAGTGACAGAATAAACGAAACAACACAAGCATTGGAGACAAATTTTGAAAAAAAGTATGCAAAATTCATAGATTGACTGAAATCAAAGTGGCACTTGCAACTGAAAAAATGCTATCTGGTAACTTGTACTTGGATATATGTTACACAAATTTTTCAATAACTGGTGATAAATGACCATAACCTGATTTTGTAAAACACCAAATATATCTTAATATGAACGGTTTTATGGGCTCAATTAGCAAACTATGAACTAAACTAGAAATGCCCATAAACGAAGATAAAAGAATCGAGAACAACAATAATAATACACGAAGAGCTGCCATACGCATCGGAATTGGATCTACTTATCATTTTTTTAAATTAGAAACTGCAGTGATGGGTAAAATGGCTGAAAATCTCAACAATAATTTGTTCGCATCAATGATAAACTGTGGAAAGCCGATACTAATTGTAATTAAGTGGTAAAAAGTAATACTGAGAAAAGTCGACTGACAACTACAGTAACAAGAAGGTAAGTGACTAAGCAATATCACATATTTGTATCAGACTGCACTTGCATTCCAATACATGATGAGACGACGTTCATGTCAGCCCTTCAATTTTCGACACTACACACTCTATAAGCTCCTGTCGACCATCGATGTTATAAAATGCTTTGATTCGCATTTTCAGCTAGAAAGAAAGAAACTACAACCAATAAAATTACGAAAAAATTTGAAAAGTGAAAGCGAACTAAAATAAGGTATGTGCAATTATCATAAAAAGTAGTTCAAATGTAAATGACAACCACTATATATACTTGATGAGATGATGATATCCTTTTAATGCTCATCATTTGTGTAATCGTACCTTCCCTATTAGGTGGTAAATTTGAGCTAGACGGTGGCATTAATTCTATTTGGAATGACTGAAAAATACACGCAATACATTCACTTTATACTTTTTTCATCCAATTTTATCATCAAAAAAAAAAAAGTGCGCCTATTTATAAATGCAAGCATGCAGAAATAAGTGAAAAAGAAGATCTAAAATGCAGAAAATTTCATCACTAATTACTGATAAAAGTTTTTTACAACCCTAATTCATTCCATATTCTGAAAGATGAAAAATTGTTTAATGACAGAAACTCATATAGCAAATTAACCTTTGTAACAGCTGCTTGAAAACTGAAATCCTCCACAAACAAAGGATTATTGTTAGTCAAAACAAGCCTTAAAGTTGCTACGTTATTTGGATTGAAAAAACTATCGACATAAAGTATTCCTTCAATCCCATTTGTATTGATTGCCATTGTCGACGGCTGTGAAGGTATTTTGATGACATCCCTACATATAAATTAGCAAACTAAAGCGAATGCTTCGAAGCGCGCAGCATTTTATGAAAATAAGAGGAATATTAAAATGAATATTGAAATAACGTATAGCATAAATTAAAATACAAATGTTACGTTGAAAATATATCGAAAGGATCTGAATCATTCACCGTCGACTCTTCTGGCTTTGAAGGTATTACATTTCCAGTAAAGTCATTGATCAAATCTAAAAATAACAACATATCAATGTGAAAATTTCAATACAAAATCGGCATTTATAGTTTTAAAATAATTCCTGTAATTTTTTAAATTATTCACATGCAATAATAAAAAACATAGAAGCAATGATCAGTAAGTAATGAATAAAATGCTCTGGATTAAATTGGATGCAACCTAATTCAGTCAAAATACCATTACTCCAGAAATTAATTGAATTTGTGCCATTCGTTACTGGTGCAGATTTTGAGCTACTGTCGAAATCTTCAGGAACGTCAATATTCATTAATTCAAACAAATTCGACACCCCTTTCTAGAACTTATTAAAGTGAATAAATAAACATTTTAAATTCAGTGAAATGTATAAATAAAATACAATACTGCTGATTGCGAGGAATCAAACAACAACGAATCCTGTAGACCATCCACTAAAGTACTTGTTTCCGATCTGTTTTCAGTTGCAACACTTCCATTTATTAAAGTATCTCGTTCAATAGGTTGAGCTGCTGCATTTAACGTGTTATTTGTTATTACAGGCATTCTCTCCAACAGGCCATACCTAAGGAAAATAATTCCATAAAATTTCTTCAAGCTTCATAAATATTTTTACAAAATATCTCGGACTATTTCGTCTCCAGTATCAATACTCACAAAAATCCAATGGTATTCAACGTGAAAATCTTCAAAACGAAGTCATCCCAAAACATAATAAGAAAGAACTTGGCTGAGAAAATGCTCATTTCTCGTATCAAAAAGTCATAAGAAATTTACTTTAATTCGCTGTAATTTAATAGTCGGGAAAATTCAACAGAACGCTGTTGAAGCTCCAAGTGAAGATGAGTCATATTTGATTCAATCAAATGACGAATACGACTGAAACATATGATTTTGGTGCACTAAATTTGCATGTCATTAAATTAAAAGCTTAAAAGCTGACATTTTGATATTTTAAAATTAACAACAAAGAATAAAACTGAAACAATTTTATTCATTATTAAGGCAAATGAGTATCTAAACAATGTACCCATTTGTAATACAAAAGCGTGTGTCTAGTTTTGCCAGGGCTGTTAATGCATATGCTTTGGTAATGGTATTTGTTAAACTGCTCAGCAAAATCCGTTCAAATATATCAATAATGCTCGACTCTTCAATCTACAAACTGCAGTATTATAATATCTTTTAAAAAACTACAAATAAGTGCACTTTCGATTTCATGTAGGTAATTTATGAAGCACTCTGATATTTAAAATGTTTCATGCAACTTGTGATTTATTATTAAATTATTTCATGTTAGAACCGAATTTTAGTGTGATGTTCGAAAATTAAAATAATTACAACATATAATCAATACCTTGACTGTATCATCATCACTCGACTGTAAAATAATATCCGCAAACTCACCAATTGTCCAAAACGCTACCTTAAATTATTGCACCTAAGCACTACACATGCTACTTAAAACAGCATTGTAAAATGACATATTGAGAAAAAATTACTGAATTGATCGAAAACTTAAATCCAAGAGTTATTTGTTCTCATATGAAAAAAAAAGCTTCTATTATGAAAATCAAAAATCATAAATGGAAGCAAAACTATAACTCTAAAAGAAATTTTGTGTAGGTCCAGAAACAACATGAGAATTCATATTTCCGTAATAATTCAATATAATCTAACTTGTAACAATGGTTGAGCATTGACAACATCTGCTTGTGCAGCTCGAAAGAGCTGTAAAGTTGCATAGTGCTGTAATTCTGACTGAGATGAAATTAACTGAATCATGCATGAAACAACTTCATCCGGTACATGATTACCTGCCTAAACGATTTTAACTCTGGAATAAATTTCACAAATCTGGGAACAACCAAATTATAAAAATTATTGAATGAGTTCACGAGGAACTGAAATTCAGCACTATAAATGAATCAATAATTTCTTTAAAAAAAAATAAAGAATAAAAAACTAAAAAATGATGCAAAATCTGCATTAATAAAACTGTTCTGCTCACCAATTTTAAAACTTGAATCATTGTATCCAGATGCCAACCATAATTAGGTGAATACTTCTCAGTAGCAATGTACATTTTCGATGCACATTCTGCTTTAAAATCAGGATCAGCAGTCTCCAAAAATATCAATATTTCTTTCGTCATATTTGTAATGTTAGTTTGATTTATAAGTGCGAAACAAAGTTCCATTGCACGCCTTAAAAAAACAAATGTACTGATAATGACCGCCAATTAAACAAAATAATTACAACGCGAACAAAATTTACAAACTTTCTGATAGATACATCTGGATCTTTCAGACAATCAACGACTGTTGTACGGTGCCTCTGTACAGCATTATAATCGACAGACACTGTTTTCAACAAAGTATTCAATGCAACATATCGAATATTCTGAAAAAATTACTTCGACATTTAACATTTACTGTCAATCTCAAAACCTCTACTATGTCGACCTTCAAGTTGAATGAAAAATCACAAAACCTTATCTGGATTCAATAAAAATCGACCAAGAATATTTACTGCAAGCACACGAAGACCACTTTCACTTCGTATTTCCATGATAGTCAACACTGTTTCGTATAAGATTGCATTACCAACGTTTTTTGAAGTCTCAGTATTTGTAGCTACCTTAAACTTCACAGCATATACAAATTAATGGAAAAGACCGAAAATATCGCACACATTTTAAAAAGCTGCAAACTGAATTTTACACAAACCTGCGCTAAAATATCATTCATTTCTTCGCTTGATTTTGCGTCATCACGTCCCAAAATCCGCAAAAGTTTTAAAATTTTTATCTAAAATTAGAAGTACTACCAACAACGATTTAATAATGAATAAAGTATTAAATGCGACTACGTTATAATCTGAGCAGACATACCTGAAGAAATGGATCACTGATACCTGTTACATCATGTTCAGGTGAGTAGCCACTCATCAAAAGATTTTTTAAAATGCGTACTAAATTCGGTACCATCTACAAAGTATATAAAACTACAATAGCTATAATAATTTAAACAGTTAACAGAGATAACTACCCAACAAAATGTTTATAAACACTATAAAAATGCTAACAGAGCAATTTATGATAACTAACTTTTTTGAAATGATTAAGTACATCTGGACTTTTTTCACACATTTCAGTAACAAGAGTTATTCCACCAATTAATACACCTGAAAACTAATAAATTGAGAATTTTAGTGACTGCACATCCAAGTTTAATCATTCATTTCAACAGACAATGACGTACTCTAATTTCAGCGATGATTTATTTCTAATCACTATCAAAAAATAAAATTCAATCATCAAATTAACTTGCTATGAAGAACATTTTGCTCAATCATCACCTAATCAACAAATCAATTTTGGCAAAGAAAAAATTTTGAACATAATGTTACCTATCAGCATAATGTACAAAAAATTGTAACTCAAACAAGCACATCACCATGATTTTTTTCGTTGACCAGAGATTTTGTGCAGGAAATGAACATTTCCATAAGTTCTGGTACTTTCTTTACAATTCGAAAAGCGCACAAAGCAGCCTGAATGAGGCATTTTTAAACTACCAAAATTTGGCATCAAAGCACAATTGGAAACTTTTGGAAAAAAAGCTCATGAACTGTGCACAAAATATTTCATTTATATGTTTGAAGCCGGTTTTTATTCCCATTGGAACACAAGTTCACCTTTTTCTTGATATATGTATTACTAGACTTTATTAGTCTTTCAATCTCACCAGCCAAATCGCGACACATTTCTGAGGAACAAATTGATCCAAGGGTACAAAGTGCAAGACCAGTGACAAACTGTGTAGACGCATTTAAATCACTAAAATATAACTATAAACTGTAATAAAAGGTTAACTCATACGTAATATATGAAACTAAGGATATGAAATTTAATTTAAAAAACAAAAACTGCCAAAAAGTACTGCACACTTTTTCAAGGAGTTTGTTACAAGAAGATGAACTTCAGAACGCTCATCCAACAACAGCATCGCACCTAAATAGCCAATTCGCTTGTCAGTATATCTTGGCTGCGCTACTAATTTCATACATTCCATCTATAAGTTATTTTTAATTCTTAGATCGTTTTAAGAATTCAGCACAAGCATGTGTTGTTTATAGAGAACTATATACCCGTATCCATCTTTCTTTTAAAAACTATGGTAAATATTTTTATGTCAATAATTTAAACGCTTTTCTATCTATAAGAAACTTCTTTTCAGAATTCCAACCACAGAAGTGAGAGATGGGATAAAGTTTGACGAACTTAGTATCGTGGACATGACTAGCTGAAAATCAAAAATTCACTTGTCCAAAATGAGCCGGATAACCTAACATATGTATGTACAACAATTTGGCAATATTTCTACATTTCCATGGACTATCATCGTCCCGAAACGTCTCTCGGATGTTAGCACTTTCTCGATCAACTACAGCCCGTTCCTCAGCCATAGTGCGCGCTGCCCGTACTTGACGTATCAAGTCCCGTAGTCGCATCGGTGTACCCAATGATCTGCATTAAAAGAAACTGGGCAGTGAAGTATATTATCTGAATTAACTTTCACTCGAAATAAATTGACAACACGAAAGAAAACATAATCACTGAGCAAGCTCTAAAAGCAGAAAAACATTAATAATGATTAATATTGTAATGGAACGCATTATCACAACTATAAATTCACTTTGATGACAGATGAGTCGTTGCACGCATACCCTTCTAAGGTTAAGAAAACTTGAATTTCCTTTCAGTGTCACACAATTTATTAAATTAACAACTGTAACAAGTTCTTCTGAAATTGTGTATTGGGTTTCAAGGATTAAAAGCAGAGTAAAGAATATAATGATGTAGAATATATAATAATGAAATGAAATACATAATACGTAATCGCAAATAATACAGAATAATACACTGAAAAGTGAAAAATATTGGCCGCAGCCAAGAATACCTTCCAAGTCTGGACTTCACTTCATCAATCTTCTCTATAGTCATTTCCACCACTGTTGCCATATTGAACTGTACTCAATATACGCACTCGACTTGTATATATTGCTTCAGCCAGCCGATAAACACCCGAAATTAAACAACTGAAAATTCAGCCTTTCATCTGTATTTTCAACCAAAGCGCTTCATTACATATACCACGAATTCACTAACAAGTCACTACTATTAACGATAAGAGAATAACATTAACTGTCCTCTCAATAAAAGGTTGACATGGAGACTGGCAGAAGTCCAATTGCAGTGATTTGATGTAGGAAATGTTCGGTTTAAAATAGTGACTATCTCTTGCCACTCTGTTCCTGTTGTAATCGTCGGAAGTAATATCATTCGTTCAAAAGTGAAAGGTCACGTATGCAAGCACACACTCACGCCCAAAAAGATCATCAAAATTCTGACATGAACAATTGTATCACCGCAGAACGCTAACAATGCTGATCTTGGAGCCAATCGTCTCAGGAACTTTTACAGTTTTTTACTGACTGCAACTCTTTACAGATAAAAATTTTATTCAGACAGGGACAAGAGAAATATGACTAAGTCTCACCACTTTGTACAAGCAGACCGCAAGAACACAACAATGAAAGTTGGAAAACTCACTCACGGTCTGTGTCTCTCAATAAAGCAATGTGTCTTCTCGCTATCATGAACACTACATTTTTTACAACCCACTAATCATTGACAACTAGCTGACATAATGATGGTTGTTACCTTCTACTGGACAGCTTTGCGCAGTGGCGATAACGTGACCAATGAGGCATAGCCGAGGTGCGTTTATTGCTGGTTGAAAACTTTCACCCAATTGCCCGCCGCAGATCCTGAAAGATGGAGTCTGTAGGCAATTTTTGAACGCCCTGAACGGGGCAGATAAATTACAATCATACTATCCAGATAGTAGTGGAGATGAAGGGCCAAGTCTAATGTGAGTCATGGATTAGTGGGTCTGACAAAATGTACGACCAAGGGCTGGGTGGCTCACGTTCAGGATCTGCGATGCATGTCTGTCATCAACATTTGCATCCCAAATGTTCCCGATCAGAAATATACACCACGCTATCCTTCACATATTTCCTGTCACCGTTGACAAACTCCTACGCCTGCTTAGTACAAAAGCAATGTGACACTAAGAATAATCCTCCACATAACTTCATTTTTAATCAATGATACCCACACTTCACGCCAAGCCACTGCGAATACAAATAAGTGGGACTAGATCTCAGCACTATACAAATTAAAATTGCTCATCGTTAATTAGCCTAACATTAATCAGTGCTTTCTATAACAGTCAATAGCTTTAGAGTATCATCATATGAATCAACCTATATGCACATGATCAAAAAAGTACAGGCTTAATGTCCCGCAGATTTCATTTCCTGCACAAAAACGACACAATAATTAAAGTTCTGCTGTAAGATTCACCGTTAAAGATTTCAACTTTCATCTACATTACAAGTCTCAAAAATAATCTCAACACCATCAAAAATAATAACTTGAACATCTTACAACGATATTGCATGATATATTTTTGCAGAACATATATCTTGTTACGTAATACAGCAAAAACCTTCAACAGTACAAAATAGTCAAATCAATCATATTTCGCAACAGTTGTAACTTAGAGAACAATCACGTATAAATCCTTAATTCTAAACAGGAAATGAAATTTAGCGAGGAAATATAGATTAAGTAAGACAAAAGAAAAGGAAGCACTAAATATGAAGCGTTTTCATGTGAAACAACCATTTACAATAATTGGATGCAATAATGATTCTATCTTTTTATGGCATTGCATACAAATGAAGAAAGCCAGTAGTTGGCATTCTCGGACCCAACTGATGCTGAATAATATACTGCCGTGCAGTAGCTTTCCTCGCATTACATTCAAAAAGTACTCTTTGTGGGTGTATTTCATCGGCAGGCAATACCCTGGTAATTGTTCCGAGAGGCATTCTGACAACTGGTAAATTCTTTAAATCCGGATTACCTTCTACTGTTACATCTTTGGCATTCTCGTCAATTACGATTTTAAATTTCGGGAAGTCCTTATTCAATTTACCTTAAAAATACGTCATATGCAATAAAACAGCTTTTTATGCTGAAAAACAAGGGAAACAATATATAACATGCACATGATATGAATGCTTTAGAGCATATTAATAAAACATACTTAATGCTTGCTCACATATTCTTCTTAGTTCATCTTTTCTTCTTTCACATTTTCTTTTCTCTAAAATAACAGCAGCCTCCTTAGCAGCTTCCTCTAATAGAACTTCCTTCAATTTTTTTTGCATACTCAAATCCTCCACGCATGGCTTTTTCTCTGCTGAGCCTGACTGCTCTCTAAAAAAATTTTAAACGTTCGGAAATAGAAAGTTTTTACATCTGATACTTTCTTTACTCTGCATTTACTTAATCTTAAACAATCTTGAATTGCATACTCATTTTTCTCCATAAACATCAAAATATATTCTTCAGCTTCTACTTGAAGATCACCTTTCTCTCCATTCCATTCAACCTTGAAAATACTTTGCAAAAACTAACATGAAAATAAATGGCCCATTTAAGACAATCGCAGGAAACTCTAAATATTTTTTATGTAATCGTGCATGAAATGTAATAATAAAAACATAGAGATCTTGAACATTACTTAAGTTCAGGATGATCATAATTTACTGCAGATTGTTTGTCTGGATAATCAGAAATGTCCTTTGACAATTTCGACACCTTCTTTTTAATATCTGCTTCTTTGATTACATCTATGATTTCGTTTGCATGTGAATACAAAGCATCCGATAATAATGTTGGTATAGACAATGCCTGGAAGTGTTTATAGTAGTCTATTTTGTTTATATATTACAAAGTGCATAATATTGAAATACTTCATTTAGTCGAGCCCAGTTGAACCGTTCTTCACGATTATATTTAGCTTTTAATTCTATTCGCGTTCGGGATGGAATAAACTCATGCATCAATCCAAAATCTGGACCTGTTGCCCTATAAAAACCTCAATTTGCAGAATTACTAGAAGTTGTTTAAAACTGCACACATGAAAAAAAAACCACATGATTTTATGTTAATTAAGAAATAAGAATTTTCTCAATCACTCTTGTAATGGAAATTTGAGTTAAAAAGAAAAAACTAAATTTTTAAAAGGCCACCTTAAAACATCATAAAAAAGATCAGTCTCGATGTCACTCCACGGATTGCCTCTCGAACACGGTCTCTTCCGAAAACTCATCGAATTCAGTTTTCTGTCTACATGGTCCTACAAAAATTAGAAAAAATTCTCTAGAAAAATATTTTCATGAAATGAATCAGCAAATAAGAAAATGATAAATTATTCTTCACATTTTTAGGTACAGAGTTCTGTACCTTCTATCTATAAATCTGTTAGTCATCAGTGACTACACTAACGAGTTTATTTGATCCGATAGACCTCATAGAATCCGAAACTTGACACTTCCATTTCAAATACTTGTGAGTTTATATTACGAAAACAATATGACATACTTCTTGCACTGTTTCCCAAACTTCAGAACCATTTTCTTTCACTACAGTCAAGCTTGACTCATCAATAACTAATGAACCATCTTCTGCGATTTTAACCTGAAAAAATGACAAAATTATAAAAAAGATAACACCGCTGAAAGATTGTTCAAAAACAAAAAAGCGAAGTTAAAACAAGTAAGAAAGAATGTAATTTATTTACTTGTGGTGCAACAAATGCTGGTTTCGAAACTGCTTTCTCTTTAGATTTATCAAGCACTTGAAATTCCGAAGAATCGCCTTTTTTCTTCTTCTGCGCATCATCATACAGACTCTACAAAAATTTTAGAAACGAGAATTCACACCACATCTATGGAAACGATAATTATGGTAATTCTTCGTTAACATAATATAAACATATCTGGTATGACGAAATTATCTATCAATAAAAACAGCGAAAAAAATAACTTTTTCATTTTTTGGATTCCAGAAAATTAAGTCTTGCATAGTCATCATTTTAGGATCCAGAGGTTCATCACCGGCAAATTTCTTCCTGAAAAATATAATAAAAATAGGTCAAAAATTAGTCCATCTATTCAGGATAAAATAAAAAATATATACGTACTTTACTTTCACCTTGTTCTCAGCTGGAGATTGATGGGAGGAGGATGAAGGCATAATTTCTGCCTGTTGTGTGAGTAACTTCTCATTGCTAGCAACACTAAAATTAATCTAAAATTAATTTGACATTAAAATCAAATATATATATATATATAGAGAGAGAGAGAGAGAAAAAAAAAAGAGAAGTAAAAGAAATTATGGAGTTTCGTCTACCTTGAAGGTACCATTACCGTGCCTCACTTTGTATGATGAGCTTTCATTTTTATTTTACCATACAAGAGCGCCTTCTGGGCTGCTAATATATTTTCTACGGCTAGATTTTGATGGATCTTCTGCTTTTTTCACCAGTACATGGTATTTCTGCTCCACAAGGTCGTATTAGCCTTTAGATAGAGTTTAGCAAATGCTAAATAGGTGTTGTGAGCCTTCTCGTGCTTTGAAATCACCGGCCTTCTGGTAGATATTGCGCAGTATCTACAAGTGTATTATGAATGTGCTGAAACACTAGCTCACTTCTATGTTCATCTGTGAAATCCATGTCCTAGCTCGTGCCTTAGCAAGTACAGTCTTTCCAAGTATGCAAGCTAATTGTGAATTCTGTGTTTATTTTGTAACTTCTGATATCATGATCTATAGCTTTGAAGTCTTCTAGCTCCAGCTTGAGCACCCAGATGTAATAATTTATTGAACTCCTAGCATGCTCATTCACTGCCTTCATAAAGTTCTTGCCATTTAAAGCAGTTCTGGCTAATCGCTCAATTCTCACCAAAATCGTTGCTCGGATTTTATTGTAACTTTCACGGGTAAGTACACTAATCCTGTCTTCCACTATTCCAAGGTGTTTGTACCCTTGAGTTCCTTTCAATAGCGCGGCCTTATCAACCTACCATATCAAGAAACTTCTCAACTTTTTAAGCTATAGATTTTATTATATCCTAGTCGGTCGCAAAGATCTTGAGATCATCCACAAATAGTAGATGGTTTGTTATGTGCATTCCATGATCAGTTAGAACTGCTACTTTTGTTTACATTACTCTGAGTCGCTAGCTCAACGGGTTCATGCATAAAACAAATAGCAGCGGAGAAAAACTGTCACTCAAAAGTTCCCCGCTGTATTTTTTCTCCATTATAGCTTTCTTGCTTTTCAATGCAACGAGCAATCTGAAGAATGATGCTTCTCAGAAAAACAGCGGATCCACGCTGACATGTTAAGCCTTTTAATGCCCTCAATCAGATACACATGATTAAATAAATCGTACGCTTTTCTAATTTTATGCCATGTAATATAGAGCTAGTTCCTGTGCTCTCTGCCAACCACCAGTTTCACAGTGTTTGCTCTTCCGCACCTTGAACCTGGCCAACAGTTTCTAATTCATTATATACAAGTAGTCCCACTCTGGCAATAATTAGTTGCTTGACTTGTGCCACACATTTCGTTGCCAAATTGCCCTAAAGTTTTTGTTCAGGGAACCCTTCTAAATCAAGTATGTAACCCCTTTGTAGAACCGTAGATCTTGTTCCTCCCCACCTAGGCAAACTTGACTTATTTTTTTGTACAGATCTGGATGCTTTCAAATTTCGCTTTAGAGAGGAAAGTATCAGGTACTTCATGATCTGGAACAAATTCTTCCAGTGAGAGATATCGCTATCCTTTCCCACCCCCGAATTCTACATAGTATTTCAAAAATCCCTGATTTCTTCTAACTTTACATTGTAGCTGACAGGCTGTTCTTCCCTTCCGTCATAAGCATGCTTACAGGGCGTGTGACAGTTTATGAAAGTAAAATAAAAGGTTATAAGTCCTGGCATACATTTAAAATCCTAAATGCGAACTGTTTAGAAGACGATCTACAGGAATCTGAACTTATATTCTTTTCTATGTTTTACCTTCACCCGATAGCTTCTCCAGCCTTGTCATATTCTCATATCATTGTTCTGCCTTCCAATATCAGTTATTGGAAAGATTCTACGTAGCATATTCACCCGCCGTTTGGTTCACCGCTTCAAGTACAAGCAGGTCAATATTCTTCAAGATTATTTTCCACGTTCACTTTGCCTGGTTTATCTCACGTCCTTCGGCTTCTTGCATTAATACAAAGTACCAATACATCCAGATAAACCTTGAGTTAATGAGGCATAATTTCCTCAGAGGTTTCAAGTATCTTAACATGCTTTGTTGTCTCCTCTAATAACCGCTTCTGCTAGCATGGACGACCTACAATATTGTTGATTTCAAAATTCGCTTGTTTCTTAGTTCCTAAAGGCTAATCGCGCACACGAACTTTTTACAATAGAGAGACGACTCCCTCTCACGACATCTTCCCGAAACGGTCAAGGATCACCTTCAGCACTTCACTTGCTCTGTGAAATTCCACGGACGAGTGCTTCGAGGGTACTCAATCTGCTGGTGCCTAGTTCCGACTAAATTAGCAGAAAGCTCTCTCACACCCTTCACGGAGCTTTTCTAGCTGCATCTGTTTCCCAGTTTTTATTTATGATTCCAGATGCGGAATTTTTCCTTTTACACTATTCATGATTGCTGAAGAAAGCTGATCGGAGTTGACCGCTCGACTTTAAAATATACTACAAAATTGAGATCATCCTGAAAAAAAAATTCCACTTCCAATTTACAAACATATTGCTTACCATGATAATGATTGCTGAGACAATTTTAAGGATACACAATGTGGAATTTTCAAGAGTGAATGTTCGTGCGACTTTAACACTGAATGTTGTTGACACGGCATAGACGGAATGCTTCTTCGACATTTTGGAGAAAGTTGAGGAATCCTACGCGATAACTTGACTTCTCTAATATCACAAGATGCATCAAAATCTGAAATACGCAGATGAGATATATCAACTCGTAATTACAAATGCCCATTTATGATTTAAAAATTAGTCTGTCGTTCTTCAAAGTGTTAGATGTCTTCGTAAAATATACCATTCGTAATGCTTTGATTAGATTATATAAATTTTACAGGAAGTAATATTTGTCTACTCAAGAATTTTGACAAAACTGAACATATCAATACTTGATTGTGTGCTTGATTCAACTTCTTCTGAAAGAGCATTAATAGTCTCATCAAATGACATCCCAGAAGGCAAAGTTTGCTGTGCAATATCAACAAGAGGACCAGCACTACGATCAGATGAAATTGGCTCTACAGGACATGGTACATTCGGCCTTCTATTTCTGCTATGTATGGGTTTTGGCGGAGATTCAACGCTATTTCTTGCTCCAAAAGCAATATTTGAACGTACCTTGGATAAAAACTATGGAACTTTATTTAAAACCAGATATTAACTTATT
This sequence comes from Thelazia callipaeda, assembly GCA_900618365.1. Taxonomy (NCBI): domain Eukaryota; kingdom Metazoa; phylum Nematoda; class Chromadorea; order Rhabditida; family Thelaziidae; genus Thelazia; species Thelazia callipaeda. The sequence continues at coordinate 72,358 of UYYF01004423.1, forward strand.
AGTTCCTCTATTTCTTTTAAAACTGATTATAAACTGCCAAGATGAATGATTAAAATTATTAAAAGTAAACGAGCACTGCTACCTTACATATGGAACTTCAACTTTTAATGCCGTCTTTTCTTATCATGCAATATGAATCTGCTATAAGCGACAAATCACATCGTGACAGATTGAGGAGTTAACAAAAATGCCACCTTTGGACGGCAAAATCGCTCTCGGATTGATGTAGTTTTGAGGTTCGATGATGACGGCGAGGTATTCTGTTTAAGTGTCCTCATTCCCACTGAAGATGATGTAGATGAAGCTACACTTCCACTGTTGCCAAAAGCCACTTTTGGTGAAGATTCTTCCTTATTCTTCGCTCCAAAAGCAATATTTGGACGTATCTTGAAAAACTTGAAACTTCACTTAAAAATAATCTTCAATTAATTAGTTACTCACCTTATTTTCCTTGTAAAACTTAAAATGAATATTATCTAAACAGTATGCCTTAAAGAAACAGTGTTAGCTTATATATGTAACTTCAACTTCTAACTCTCCCTATCTTAACATTATATAAATTTCTTTCCACTGAATGTCATAAATGACGGTTTAGTACAAAAAGAAAAGAAAATACTACCTTCAAGCGGCGATGTCGCATTCGAGTAGAAGCAATTTCACAATTTGACGAAAGAGTATAATGATCCAATGATGTACCAATATTGTAATCTGCGGACTCAGCAGTGCAATCCAACGATTTTGGAGTATCCAATGATGGAGTAAAACTGTGATCTGATGACACGGTCTCAACTGCGACATCATCACTTGAAAGTGATATAGCTGAAGATATCACATCATCTAACGTTACATCATTGTCAAGAATCAACTTTGGCGGTGACTTTTCTTCGCTTCTTGCTCCAAAAGTAATATTCGGATGCGCCTTTAGTGAAAATGAACAATTATACTTAAAAGTAACAATTAATTTATCATTATATAAATTTATTCATGGAACTACAAAATAAAAACATAGTATTGCACTGAACTTAATTTAACATTTACAATATTTTTTCCCACCTTGTATGCATGTCTCATGCAAAAAATGAAAGGTCAGGGATATTATAGATTAAAGAGCTAACAAAGTGCTACCTTTAAACGACAACGCCCCATTTGAATCGATGTAGTTCTGTGATTTAATGATGTAACATTACGATCAGATAATGAAGCAGTATTGTGATCTGATGACTGGGCAATACTCTGGCTCAATATTGGTGCAGCACTGAGATCCAATGATAAGGCAGTGCTATGATCTGTTGACGGAATAGAACTGATATGTGATGATGGAACGATATTGTGGAGCCATGACATTGTTTCTGCAGATGATACATTTGAAATTATATTTCCTGATGCTGCATCGCATTCTAGGGCCATTTGTGGTGGTGATTTCTCCTCATTTTTCGCTCCAAAAGCAATATTTGGACGTATCTTTAAAAAAATTGTCTTATCCAGGTATAATTATAAATCCCTTAATGATTCTATTCTTTTGTGGAATTTATGACATTAAGCTAATAATTCTTATCAGAATCATGAACGAATCTCAACCACTTCCATCTATCAAGTAATACTTTATTGAAGAATGCCAGGTGATAACAGAAAAGATGATTGATAAACGTATTACCTTGGAACGACGATATCGTAACCCTGTTCTCGTAATTTTATGATCTGATAGTACTGTATTACTGTGGCTCGATGACTGTATAACTTTATGACTGGATGACAGAGCGATGTTGTAATGCAGTGATGGTGCTGCACTCTGATCTGATGATACCTCCTCTACAGAAGTTGATATAGGTGACGTGACTTCACCATGTGAGGAAGTTACATTTTCTGGCGTTATAACGCTATGAGGAACCAATTTACGCAATGATTTTTCTCTAGTTCTTGCTCCAACAGCAATATTTGGACGTATCTACAGTCAAGATTAACAGAGCTTAATTCAGGAAAAATTAAGGACTCATTCATAAAATTACAAAGCACAAACAGTACTACTTATTTGAATTAGAAAATGCATTGCAAAAAGTACAAAATCAGAGATCTTATAGACTGAAGGGTTGACAAAATGTTACCTGCAAACGACAGCGTCTCGCTCGGATCAATTTAGTTTTGTGCTCTAATGACATAACATTACGACCAGGTGAAGCAGTATTATGATCTGATGATTTAGCAGCATCCTGATTCGGTAATGATGTAATACTGAGATCAAATGATAAAGCAAAACTCTTATCGGATGACGGTACAAAAGAATTGTAATGCGATGATGGAAGAATACTGTGATCCGATGACACTGTTTCTGGTGATACCACATCAGCTGGGATTGTACCGTTATTGAAAACCAGTTCCGGTGGTGATTTTTCATTGCTTCTCATTTCAGAAACGATATTTGAACACACCTTGAGAAAAATTAGCAAGTCTCTATTTAAGAATAACCCAACTTACCGGTTAAATCTATCATATGTATTAAAAATACATAACTGCTTTCACTTTCGAACTTGGTCTTGGTCCTCAAATACAAACTTTCCTTTACTGAATAATCATGATTTGTTGAAAGCCATCACAACTGTTTGAAGAATTAATAAAAACGGTACCTCCGTATAATGATGCCCCGACCTCATCGAAGCCAAATTAACATTTAATAACGGTGCTATAATTTGATTTGATGTTTCCGTCTTTGCTGAAGACAGTGATGATATACGGTTCACAGGAATTAGTCTTGATGGTGACTTTTCTTTGTTTGTCGTAGCAGTCACAATATTTGGACGCATCTGCAAAAGCTTGCACAAGAAACAATAGCCAACTCTATAGGTTTCTTTTTTTTTTTAAAGTTGATTACAGTTCATCATTTTACTATTAAAGATAAGCAAACGATACTAGTAACATTTGATTCCAGCCTACAAGTACTGCAAATCACAAAATACTTCTTTCAGGCAAAAGGTTGTGTGTACAATTTAAAAAATTTATCCTAAGTCAAAATGAAACAAGTTTGTAGTTGCATTGAAAACCATAAAACAGATAATGGCAGAAGAAAATATCGACTAAAATTAAACCTTTGAACGACCGCGTCGTGTCATTTGCACTAGAAATTACGATGTCTAAATTATTCTTGAAAAAACTCGTGTCATGTACAAAAAACAATCGGATATCATTAGGAGAACGCGGATTTTGTATATCGTCTCCTGCTTTCCTCCGTTTCAATGCGAACTGCTTATTTAAACTTTTTTCTGTAAATTCGTTCCACAGTTCTTATTATCAAGATTTTACTGCTTCTTGTTATGAGGAAAATCTTATGATGCTTACTTTCAGTAGACTCACAAACCTCAAAACTTGAGTGATTCCTACAATGAATCTCCAATATAAATATTCCAAATAATGAAGTGACCAAATAACTACATCAGTTCTAGATTATAATATACATAGTTACGCTGATCACAAAAAAATTAATGAAAGTAATAATGTAGCAAAATCATTAAATGTGATCTTCTAAATACTGATTTCATGTAGTTCAGTTTTCTATTCTCGATTATAAAAATAACTTCACTAAATGTGAGGAATCAGTGAAACTAAATAACATTATTGAATTGCTAGATGCCTGACATTAAGGCTAGCATCCAGCAAAACAAATCAGCGAACAATCAAGCAACGTCGATGTATTGCTTTTCTCTCGCATCTCTTGTCTGAGAGACGAGAATGAGAGAGACGGAGGATGGGAGAAAAGAAGGAAGAGATGAAGAGGAGAGAAACAGGAGTGTGGGGGGTGCGAGTGAGTGAGGGAGAAGGGGTTTCCCACTTAGACATTTATTGCGCAATCATTCATAAATGCAGTATTTCGACATGTGCACGGAAGAAAACTATGGGTCATAGAGTCTTTTCACTTTTGTTACGAGTCCGAGTGTTGCTAGTGGTGACTGGTCGATTGTTCGTGTATATCGTGCTTGTGCACCCGCTACTATTGATATTATCACTATACTTTCTGGATATGAATGCTTGTATTAGTAGTAATCATATATTAGCGAATGCACAAAAGCAGTCTTATCTTGCTGTATTTTACTGCTTTGTATTACTACTAATAAATGCATTTATATCCAGCAAGTATAGTGATAATATCAATAGTAGTAGTGGTATTGACAACAGCAGCGATGATAATAATTACTTGTTTTTGAATGAAATTTGTCGGTAGAACAAGCAAGTGAGCATCTCCATCTATAGATAGACAGATAGTTTCCTATTTGCCCAATTTGAAGGTGGCAGGGCCTGATGGAGTTTATAACTTCTTTATTAAGAAGTGCACCTCCTTGCATCCAGACCTGTACAAAATAGTAAGATGAATTTGTCTGGATGGAGAGGAACAACATCCCGAGTTCTATAAAGGTACTACCTACCTGATTCCAGAAGGTGTCCCAAGTAAAGGCAGCGACTTCAGACCAATAACTTGTGTGTCGAACCTTCACAAGTTGACAACGAAATATGTAGCACGTATCATGCATTTGAATGTTGCTATGAGAAAGGTGCTTGCAGGTAAACAATTAGAAATTGTTGTCCAGGCTTAAGGTACGAAGGAACAGGCACTATTGAACCTGGCGGTTTGCAGAGAGCTCGGGAACTAACTATATTACATGGTATACAATTTAAAAAGCGTACGATTCAGTTAATCACGGATACCTGACTAAATGCATTGAAAGGCTTAACATGCCATCGTGGATCAGCAGGTTTCTGAAAAGCATCACATCCAGATGGGCAGTCGTACTGTAGAACAATGAGGAAACTATAATGGAGAAGAAAATAGAACGAGGAATTTTTCAAAGTGATAGCCCTGCTATTTGTCCTGTGCATGGACCCCTTGAGCCGTCGGCTCAATAAAGGTATCCAAAGCTGGCGGTTCCAAGTGATCAAGGAATGCACATTACGAATCATCTGTTGTTGGTGGATGATCTCAAGATCTTTGCAATGAAATAGAAAAGAAAACCCACCATGCCGAGCTGTACAAGATGTGGACGAATAAAATCTCGTCCGTAACTGATTCATTGATATGGCTACGATACGGAAACATATTCTGCAAGATGAGGCACGATACTTTTATCTCCAAGATAGAAATATGTTTGGAGGTGAGAAAGGTATCTGCCAACATTGTGG
>UYYF01004424.1:0-42213 GCA_900618365.1 Thelazia callipaeda
TATATATATGAAGATGGAAAAGGAGGGTATAATGGAACAGAATAATTTATCCAGAAGAAAACCAAATGTTCTCACGAAATGAAAAAAAAAACTCAGAATACCCATAGAGTCCATAATAAACGTTATTAGCAAAACATTTATCATCAAATAAGACATTTTCTGAAGTGCTTTGAATAAAAACTGTAATTGCCAATCGCTCAAAATTTTAAAGTGCGAAAACAATTTTGTGACCAACAGGAAAGATTTGTTTTTTATAATGTACGAAATTGTTTTTAATGAATAAAAGGTATTAATGAATTTAGATATCAAGTGAAAATAGAGAAAAAATAGGAAAAATTAGCTGTGAAGAATATTGTGATTCTTGAGAATTTTACAAGTTTGCTGTTAAAATTAAATGAATGAGTTTTTTTTCCTTATTTACATTTGAAAGCAAAGATGAAGTTTTATTGTCAATGAAACATTACCAACAAAGTGATATAAAAATTCCTGGCCGACATGAAAGTAATTTTTACTCTGCTAAAAAGTGTTTGCGAAAATAAGATGATGAATAATCAAAAGTTTGAAGTTTCACAAGGTCAAAAATTTTTCACTCACTAAAAGATTACAAATAATCAAAAGTCCCAGTGGAATTCTTTAACTGAACAAAGCTTCGATACAAATATTTATGTTTTTAAACTATTTATTGCAAAATTTTAAAAAATTGGATCAAAAAGTCACAATTTTTTATTATTATTAGAAGTTTAACAAATCTGCATCTTTTAAAATGCAAAACGTTAGCAAACAATCGTTGATGGCCCACATTTCATTGAGGCTAATAAATTTGCTGCTAAATTGTTCAGTGATTTTTGGCTTAATGTGAACATTTCATTACGGATCTTGATAAAACAGATTCTATCTACATAAGAAAGAAGTTCGAGAAATACTGTAGCAAAATAATTTTGTTTGCAATCTAAAGAAGCTGGAAATGATATTTCAGCGGTAAATCTAAATATAAAAACAGACAAACTTCACAAGGTGTTACTTTAAAAGGTGATTAGTTAACCTTGAATAATCATAACGGAGAAAAAAATGGGCTGGCCACTGATAAAGAAATTTATTAAAGTGACAAGCTAAAAATGAGGGGCCGAGAATTCAAGAAGACTGGAATTTCAACTTCTCCGTTTTCAGTTGATGATGATGGGAGTTGCCTTACTGTAGAGAAGAGGCAAATAATTCTCTTCGTAAGAGTTTTTTAGAAACTTTACCGAATTTATGTATAAAATCTTTGATAACTTACATTATGTAGCAGAATTTGTTGGTACTAGTTGTTTTAAGGGTTGCTAAACGTCAATTTCTGCAATCTTTTTATTGATGAATTTGATTTTCTAGCGAAGAGAAAAGTAGCTAAAAGATTATCTTCAATTTTCTTGAGGTTTTCTATCTTTCACATTTGTTTCGAGTGTCTAAAAGTTGGTAATTTTAAGACGCAGATCAAAAAAAGTAAAAAGTATTTCTCAATTAAAATAACTGTTTGTATAGCAACAGATGGCTGTTTATCAGCGTAATTTTGACTTTACCATCTTTCTATACGCCTAACTGAGCACGTAAATCGATAAATAAATATAGGAAGAATAACTAAAATGTATAAATATAAATATATGCTTTGTTTTTTACTTTCGTATGCCCAAAGACTGATCAATTAAAGCCTCCTACTAATGAAGTTTTTGAGTGATTCTCTGTGAAACTTCAATAATTAGATAGGCAAAGAATTTTCGGGAATACTCAACACTTTAAAATAATGACTAAATCTGAACTGAAAAAAGGGCACGTATGATCATTTTTTATCACCCAAAGTAACCACAGAACAATACAGTAATTGTAGTATCAAATGTGCGCTTTTCTTTCTTTTGCTGAGTATTAATGGTTCTCAAGTCATTTTCAATAATAGGAACACAAAACATCATTATCACTAACTCGGTTATAATTATGGTCAAGTTTCTGATCTTGAGCTCATATCATGTGCTAAATCTTTTTCAGATGAAGAGAAATCCATCTTGTCCGTTGCTTCATGTGTTTGCTTGCATGCTATTTGTCAATATTTAAACTTTTCAAATACTTTGGAATTTCATACAAATGCTGAAATTGTGATCAGTCTGACAGGTTTTTTTCTGAACAATAATCTAAGTCTTTAGCTGTAAGCTTTGCTCAACTGATTCCAAGCCTAGTTTTGCAGAAAAATTGTGTGGCTCTTGAACTGCTTCCATGATTTTCACTTGGAAGCTTTCCGAAATTTCAACGTAAACTGACTTCGACTTCACATACTTTCTTTATTAATTACATCACGCTCCAATTTAATGATATTGGAAGTTTAATTTTGCTAATATAATTTTGAAATTTCAGTCCAGTATACTTAGTGCGTTCCAATTTAGTGCACTAATATCAAATATTAGTTATAAAAATAACATATTACAATAACGTTTTTTTTTTATTTCAAAAATTTATGGTACTGTCGTAAGCAATTATGTAAATGGTACAAGCAGTGGAAATTAACAAATTCTTTCATTCTTTATGGCTTTACAAACAAATTGCATACTACGAAATTTGCGAACATTTTACATTATACATATTTATATACTTCAAAATAAAATAAACATGACCTAGACATTTATAGTTCAAGCGAAAACACTTTGAACTGAAAGATTGAAAAATAATTTCGAAGCGAATGAATGTTTAAATCACAACCACCAAAGTTTTTTCCTCGCGATTTATCCAATATGATGATCACTTATCTTTGCCAGTGAGGACCTGTTACACATAATGTTTTACGTATACTATTCAAATGAAAATTGATTGATCGTTAAGATGACTTGTTAGTTCGAAGCTGAATTATGAATTTACTTTCAAATCATTTAGAATATCCAAATAACAATAACCGTGTAAATAAAATAAAAAATATGGGCAATTGAATAACCAATTTTTCTAGGATGCCGCAAAATTTCACTTGATACTAAACGTAAATCAATATTTTGATGAACAGATTCTTCACTTTCCGATCAATAAATTAGTCCTTAGTCTAATTGCTAGGAAAAAAATCTTTAAAACGATTTAATATACTAAAAATGCAATTAAGTACAACTGTTAATTTATTTCACTGAATTTCAAGAGGTGAATAAAACACCAATTTTTACATCATGAACTGAAAATCGTTAAACTCTCCAAAGAGTTGCATATCATTTTCAAATGTGAAATAAAGCATTTTGATATTATAATTTCCCAAAAAATTTTTGTATGGAAAAATGCACCTTTAAAAAATGAAAAAAAATCAAGTTCATAAAATACGTGATGAAGTTCCTTGCACCGCATTTTGAAAATACAAAAGAGAAATTTCAAAATAATAAAGCAAGATTATACTTACAATCAGTAATGAATATCCTAGAGTTTAGAACAATGATTTTCTAGAAATAAATAAAGAATATTCATGATAATGTTATATCTTATTTAGAATATTTCATATATACCTTTTAAGAAGTTAAAAATTTTGATGGCAGGAATGGCGGAAATAAGGATGACGGAAGTCAATATATTAAATTATGAGGTATAATTTCTAATTTATTTAAAATTCATGCATTTGTATAGCCATATTGTCAACAGAAAATAAATCTAAAAAAATTAAACTTGAAGTGGATCAAAATACCTAAATGAGACTGAGAGACGAAAGAAGAGTAAAACAAATCGTGTAATACAAACATGTGGAGAAATAAAGAGACACTACTAAACCTGAAAAAATGTATGAAAAATCAAACAAAAAATAATAATGATCAGTCAGCTATTGGTTGTCGGAGAATGAAGATGTATTGAAGCCACCGAAAGAGTTACAGCTGTATTGCGTTGACGTTTGTTTTGTAACCGTTTACGTCTTTCTACTTCTGCATCAGATAACACAGGTTTACCATCCATTCCTTCTGTTAGTGTTTCTTCACTACCAGTATGATTTGCAGCACTATCAGCAAGTTCCTGCAAAATAAATTTTACTCATAATTTTGCTTATATAGTAACAAATATATGACATGTTCGAGGAATAATTCACGAAAAGATATCATTTAATGAAAGTTTGCATCAAATAAATTAATAACAAAGTAATACTTTGTATTGATGTAGCTGTTGTCTGATTGTTTTGATTTCAGTTTGTTGATCTTGAATAACTTGCATAATTGCTTTTAAATGATTCATTAATGGTGCTGCTATAGCAGTCAACTTATAACATGCAACAGTTGGAACATCTTTTTCAACTTTATCCAATTTTAGTACCACTGCACCGCTGTTTGATTCCGATACATCTTTGCAGACACTCAAACCTTAAAAAAGGCACATTTTTTTAAACACCAGAAATGCAGCAATTATAACCATTAATTTATTTCACTAAATTTTAAAAGTTCAATAAAACTGACGTTTTTTTTTCTCACATAACTATGCGTAAAAATTAATTCATATAATAATATATATATAAGAAGTATAGATTTTGCAAAAATTAAAAAACAATCATTCAAAATGTAATGGCATATATTTTAAATATTCCTTTTCCTTTCAAAGGAAGTAAAAAATGCTATCGAAAACAATATTGACTATTGACCTTGATTAATTGCATCGAGCAAACGGTTCCCATGGACAATTGCACTCATCGCTAGCTCTTGACCATCACGTTGTTTCAATTCCGCAACAGCCATACCCATCAATTGTTCAGTTAATTTTTCAAGTTCCACTAAGTCACCTTTCTACAATTATTCCGAACTTTTACTGCGTGATGCTTTAATTTATCAGCTTTGATTTTCTAACTTTATACAAATAAGATATTACAGCACTTGTAAGAGTTAATTTCAATTCATGTCATATTTCACTATTATGTAACAAGATGAATAAACTACGCATGCTGAAAGCAGTACATTAAGCATATGCAAGGAAGAAAGCAATTAATGAAAGATAAAAGGAACATGAGGTTCAGGAAGAAATTCGGCCAATATAGCTTGTTTTTCCATTAACGCTTTCAGAATCAATTCATCATTTCTTTTCAATCGCTCTGTTGGAGTTAGAATCGGTTGTGCATGTTCTAAGATTGTTGGCTGTTGAACCGTGATTTCGCTGGCGTTAACAAGTCGTGGGTGAGTTGAAATTTGTACTCGTTCACAAGAATCAAGTTCTTCTGCTCGATATGTATTACTTCTATCTGTTCCATCCATTTCAAATGGACTAAAAATTTTTAACAGTTAAGTAGCATATTTAAACTAGATATATAAAAGTTAAAATAGTAAAATAAACAATAAGTAATTGCTCATAAGTTATTATTTTAATTTGTTCCAAAATATCAAAGATAATATTCAAAATTTCAATGAGTGAAACAATGTTCAGCAATTTGAAATGAGATTAAGAACTGTAAAAACAAATCAAAATAAAAAAGATTGCAATACTGCTCACCCGATATTAGTATGAGAATTCAAATCGTGTTGAATGTTCTCACTTTTTGCGAGATCGATTTGAGCCGAGATCAATTTAAACCACCTCAATTTAAAATTATTGTACTATGGAAGAAGTTTCAAATTTAGAAGAGCGAGAAAACATGAACATATACCACTGTATTTTACGTCAGTTTTACATTCAAAATAAGACAGTTCTAAAAATTACTTGAAGAGTGTATGAAAAAATAATTAAAAGTTGCATGAACAAATATATTAGTTAAAATTTTAACAATCACAGCATGACATAAATAACATGTCCGTAATTTTTTCTTTAAAAAATTTTACGTCTTCCGTTCAGTAGCAGTAGCTGTAACCAATTCATAAATTTGTGCACCCCGCTCCATCGTATTTACAATAAATAAAGCTCTTTTATCATTTGCTTTTTCTTTGGCGATTAAAGTTGACAGAGGTAAAATTGGCGACCATCGAGTATCTTTAGATGGCTCCTGAAACAAAAAAAAATCACATACTTAAATGAAAAAAAAAGTAAAACAAAACAGCTGGAACGGTGATTTACATCAATGTTAGCTAATACACTTCTCGACAAGAAGAACGATTTAAAAAACTGTTAAAATTTATTTAGATGGAAAAATCTGATCTCCAGATGATATCCATTATCATCTTGTGCTCAAGAAAATAATGCTAACGATATGCAATTTTCAATTTCATTTGTTTGCTTTTTTGAAAAATAACGTTTTTTTTTTATTGCATATATTTCGTGTATTTTTTTCCCTTTACATTATAAAATGAGAATCAATGCAAAATATCCAGTTTACAACCCATATCTTACCCTACTGACTTTACGTCCTTATAAACCAGTGATCAACGTGTAAATTAGGTTTACCACGATGTCATTTGAGATTTTATGATGTAGTACAATTATATTGCGAATATTTCTGTTGACGTTGTCGAATTCTCTTGAAATATTCCCCAACATTGACGTTTTCGGAATGTTTACCTGAACTTTCAAAAGTAATTTGCTTCCATCACCCGTTTTCGTAAGCAATATCAGCACGTTCTCGAGTAGAACAACATGCAATTCAATCATTTTATTTCGACTACATCGCCAGGTCAAAGGTCCATCATGCACCAGTTTGTAGCTGCAAATATAATGAGTGATAATTTGAAACAATCCATAAATTAAGAAAGTCTGTAAAATTTTCATTTATTAAGAAAAAGTGTACGCACTGTGTTAAATTGAGGGAATTGAAATCACCACCAAAACTCTCACGATCATACGAAGTTGTAACCAAACGCCTTTGCAACTCTTCCAATCTTCTCAAATTTTCTGCATTTCTTTTCGCTGTATTTACTGCTAAAATAAATGCAGACCTAAAACTGGATGCATGATGGTGATTTCAAAAGAAGAAACAACTAAATTCAGGAAGTTAACCTGAAAGAATTCGTTTGGCAGAGTTGACACTATTCAATATTTTTGTTTGCTCTTCAGAAGGTTCCTGTGTATACTTGGCAATGGTTTCTAATAACAATGGATATTTTACCAATCTCTGCATCTCAACAGGTAACATATCTTTTAATTGTAACTTACGGCATAACGGATTGCACTCAACTTCAATTAGAAAACGACTTAACTGATCGTCTTTTTCTTTTTTACATCTGAAACACTTTCTCCTACTTCAGACGCGTCCAAAAAATTTTAATTCTATTTAGAGCTATGCAAAAAAGAATGAAAAATTAACCGTTGTCGTAAAATATCCAATGCATGTTGCTGATGTTGACAAAAAGTTGACGTCGCTTCCATAAGTTTTAAACCATTGACACCACCAAACAGATCTTCCATTAGTGAGCCAACATTACCTAATAGACCATTCAACGTGCAGTCTCGTTTCCACTCCTCCTTCCTATTCCTCATCATGCTAAAATTCAATAATTAATTAATGCCTAGGGTAGTAACTTATTTTTTGATTGCAAAAGATTTTGTTTTGACACTGTAAGATTTTTAATATCAGTCTACATTTTTAATACATCTCTCCTAACCAGAAAATAAATTAATACCATAAGCATTAACCAATATCTATATTTATATAAGATTACTACGTATATATATATTGGTTAATGCCCAAATTTTATATTAAAAAGTTTTCATATTAAATATATATGAAATCCTATCTTCAAGATTTGGAAAGAACTTTTTTTTCTACTTGTTCAAAGAGAACAAAATTTTTTACATTCCCAATGCTAACTTTCATAGATTACTTTTAAAATAATTATCCAAAACTATATATTGAGATATGGAACAAATTTTCATATTAAAGTGTATATATATATGTACTAAAAAATAAAATACTACCTAGACATATTGCCATGTACTTCCAACAAATCCTCAAGATTTGGAAAGAATAATTTGATCACTTCTGGTGGCACGATATTTTGTAAAATCATTGGCTTGTAAAATACTTTGTAAAGTATCTTCAAGTTTCTTACATGAGTCCGTTCCGTGTGAAATAACTCTACAGATTGGATATAACTGAAGCAATACCATTTCTACTTGTTCAGACAGAACAAAATTTTTCACATTCCCAATGCTAATTTTCATAGATTACTTTTATAATAATTATCCAAAACTATGTATTGAGATATGAAACAAATTTTCATATTAAAAAGTTTTCAGTGAGCTATATTTAATATTTTACTTCTGAGATTTCTTTTAAAATCATTTTAATGACTATTTGGATATTTTAAAATTACACTTCTGAGTACTTTTATAATTTTCATATTTTAATAAGTGATCAAAGTGCAGACCATTGACAACTTCTTGACGCTTTTTTTCTTTCGGTTTTAGTCTTCGCACAACTTCCCAACCGACAAAACTTTCCAACGAGGGTACTTCAGTTTCAATCTACAAAATAGTGAATATTTTTCTGATAATTAATCTAAAGTACCTAACTGAGAATTGCTTTATTCTTAATTTGAAATTATTTGCAGCGTTAAAATTATCACTGCTTTACTCCAAGACAAATTTTGTATCATGTTACAGCGTATTCAGTTCAATTAAACTAGCCTCAAGATCACTATCACATTCACAATCTCCAAGTGTTGTTCTCTCAATTCGATCGATCATCATTCGACGAACTTCATCGTCCACTCCAGATGTATGGGACACTAATGAACTACCTGAACTTGTTGAACAATTGATATTTGAAAAAAATCAAAATATTGCAAAATTTGTCATAACTATTTCTTTTGATCAAAAACTTTTGGTTCTATTGCATGTTCTGTTTAAAATTGGCGTAATTGTGAAGTATAGCACGATTTTGCCTGACAACGAAGTTGCATTCAGTGGACATCTGGTAAGTGTAACCGGTGAAGATTTATCTTCGCTATCTACGTCACTTCTTGCTCTTCGCGGTCGTTCTTCACCTTCTTCTGGTGGTGCTAATGTACCTCCCCATGAAAAAGCCGATCGACCACGCCGACCATCTTGCATTTCATCAGCCTGAAATAAAAATGGGAAAAATTATACAAAAATATTTAAAACTCAATAACTGACTAACTCGAGAACGCATGCTTTGTGATCTGGACACTGGTTTCTCCATATCTGTTCCAATTCCTGAATCGGATGACGTAGATTTGACGTTGTCAACTCCATGTAACTCCTGGATGAAAAGTATGTTACAAAAACAAAGGTATAATAAAATAAAATTTTAAGAATTTTATCTAATGGAACAATTTTCGACATATTTTTTTGGTTTGTCACCTACTTTATCTGCAATAACAGACTTTGGATGAGTATGTTCAACTGTTGCTGAAAAAGAACCCTCATAAGATGATGGTTCACCCTCATATCTTCCAGCAGATCCCGGTCGTTTTGTTTTGCTTACTCCAGCTTTTTTTTGGGTTGCAGGATAACAGTGATCAGCAAGGGAGGATGTACATTGTTTGTGCACAACAACGTCACAGTCTTAAAGTTGTTAAAAATTAAAATGTTTACATTCAAACGACGTAAGTGAATGAATAATGTAAATATAACAAAGATTATGAAAAGAAATTGCAGAAAATTATTTAAATAACGACAAAAATTATTTGAAAAAGCAAGGCTTAATTGTGTAATAGAATACCGAGAATCTGTGATGAATTTGATTTTAAAAGGATTCAAATAATTACTTTGACAAAAATATGCTTGTGCATTAACGCCCCACACAGCATCACGACATTGATAACAGTAAATGGTCAAATGAACTGGACTCAATAAAAACTGATGACCTTTGACCTGTATTGACCGTTTGGATGCCATTTTCATCCTGAACATACCACCTTTATCCTTGGTCACAAATGTTGGACATCGATCCAAAATTTTTTCGTTCGTATTAGATCGCATACTTAAAACAACCTAGAATTAATTTAATGAATTTCTCTGAAAAAATTTTTTGAAATTAACAATAATCACAGGTAAATGAAACAATAGTAGTGAATAAACATTTAGCAATTCAAGTGCATTAATAATGCTGGATTTACTTTTGTCAATTCAAGTCCCAATAACGTCTTAGAGCAATAAAGAAATTATTTAAATTTAAAGTTTCAAATTTTGAAAAGTCAGACCCTGACATGAGCAGAATAAAAACTAAGAAAATATAATCATTGAGAAGTTTAACTGCATACATAATTAAGAAAAGAAGTTGTCATTATTCTTGCAACCACAGAAAAGACTCTACATGATTCATTATCATATCTCCTTAGTTATTTTTAGTTGAACCAAATTGATCTCATACTTTAAACTCATATTAGTTAGCTATGATTTGATGTATCGTGTTATGCTATTATGAACAAAAAAAAAGAGAAATATGAATCTGAATGCAAGTTTAAATTTCTGTGTAAGCAAATAAATTTACATATTTACATAGAGAAGTATTTTCCTAATATCTTAATCATATTTCCTATATAAATTAAAAAATACGCATTGGAAAAAAAATTAGAAAAAAGGAAAAATTGCTAATTATATACTATCAAGTGGCTTGAATAAAATTTTCGAAACAAATGCAGAAAAAAACATTCTTGAGGTAATGTTTTCAGCTTACCTTAATAACTGTAGCTAAAGCCGCAATGATAGCCAATGAACGTGATTCACAGTTTTCTAAGTCTTGATTCACCGAATTCAGCATATTTTCTAAAGAACGAATCAAGATAGCTTCTCCAACCCGAGTTTCCATCGCTGTATCACCCTTACTTATATGCGCCAGTTGATTTGCATCAAATAAACTTCCCAAGCCTAAGCAAGCAAACTTCTGATTTTTTTCTTTTTCCCTTTTGTTTAAAAAAACAAACAAACAAATTAGTTTAAAGTAAATTCTAAAAATATCAACATTGCTTATTTACCAACATATTAAAAAAAATATAGCAGTAGAAAGCAATTAGTATGAATATTCTTTTGCTAAAATTCTTGAGTGATTGTTTATAAAGGCTATTCTTAAAGCTGTTTCTTGAAGACATGCATGGCAATTATAAATATAAAAGTCATGAAAAAATTTTGACCAAATTTCTGTCTATTTTTTTATTCCCCTATTTTAAACTAAGTGATATAATAAAGTAAAAACGAAATAAAAAATCGTGCAGTAGCATTTGTCGACTCAAACTTTTACTTATTTCTAACAAATATATCATAAGGAAGTAAAATTAAAGATGATTTTAGTTGAAGTAGGTGTGATATGGAGAAACACGTGATGACCACATACTTGATATTTATCAATAATTATAAGAAAAAAAAATACTGCAAGATATTTTTGAAAGATTCATGGAAGAAACTTATTAACAGAAATTCACTTTACGTAAATGATAGCCCAACTTTCAAAAATGTATATGCAACTTCAGAGCTCAAAAGGAGCACAGAGCAAGTGATTGCTATCAAATTACAAAATTTTAGCTATCGAAACCTATGAGACGTTTCTGGCGAAAATCTGCCAAATTTTCGTTGATGTCATCTAGTGCTTTTTTTCTTGCTGAAACAAACACTTTAAGAAGCTGGTCAAGATCACCATCCATTGCCTGTACAGTTCCCGCTAATATCTAAAAAAAGCCTTTTGATGATTAAATTATATTCACTTCTAAAAAGTTGAATTATAAATATTAAACTGTTTAATAAATCAAAGCTGAACCTTGTCTATACTTTGGATCAATGATTGATCAATACTATCCCAAGAAAGTGGCGAATTTGGTATGAGAAAAGTAGAAAATATTTCGTAGGCCCATTTCCGCAGGTCTTTTGGACTAGCACCAGAACTTTGATAAGCATCCGTAATTAGATAAAAAAACTAAAATTACATGAATTATTTAATTCGAGAACTTGAAGAAATTTTGTGAGAATAGAGATGATATAAATATGTAGAAATGTAGAAACAAATTCAAATTATACCACACTGCTTGGATTGGCATTAGCTAAAAGATAATTGATGAAAGCAGCCAAGTGAGCCGGATGTGTTTTGAGGTCAGCAAAATTCGAAAAAGGTCCCTGAGCTTCAAGCTAAAATATTACCAGATTGTGCGAACATTTTCTAAATAAAATAAGAAGAAAAATTATTTTAAAAAATCCCATTTAAAAAAATAAGAAACAAGATTAAAATTTTAGCATTAGTCATTTTATGAAAATAATAAGTGCAACAAGAATCATAGCGAATAATTTCGTTAAAAAGAAAGCCGAATTAAATTGTCAATTTATAACTCATTTATAACCACAACGGTCAACTATATCACTGTAATAATGACTTGTGAAAAAGAATGAGTGCAATGATTTTAGAGAAGATAATTGATTATAACTGATACTTTTATAAATAAATTAAATGGATTAATGAGTAGTAATAAAAACCGCGATAAAGTAGTTATTATACACGTTATCTGTTAATTTTTAGAAACAGGTTTAAACGATAAAACGAATTTTAAAAAATTTTCTAAATTTTCACGAAACTTTTGTGAATACAAACGGGAAAATCAAAAGTCTGATGAAAGGCTAACATTAAAAGGAATCTCGGATTCTTCGTCATCCGTTTCCTCTTCCATGGGGATGATTTCTGCTGAATGAACAAAATGCATGCCACTATTCACCATCCATTTCTCCTGAATGATAATATTCTAATAAAACTAATAAAAATAATCATCGAGAAAAGTAAACAAACAGAATTAAAATACAATTACTAGGTAAAGAACATGTTCAAATATTCAAAAAAATACTACTACTGCATAGATTACTATTCAAATAATAATAATTACAGTTGAAAATAATGCAAATTAGTTAAAGCTGTATGCAAACGTAAAATGGGCATAAGGAAATTTAAAGAACAATTTACAATTTTTAAGAGCTTTTGTTCCTTGTAAAATACAACAAATTTTTAGTAGAAAAAAGTAAATAAATCAAAATAAAAGCTTATTTTTTTGATACTTTCTCGTTCAAATAATAAAATCATAGCGACAAAATTGTTTAAACTTGCGAAAATTGTGAATGATATGTTAGTAATTTTATCTTAAATATAGCACAATCATTTTGAGGATAATTGTTCACCATTACAATTGTGACTATGAAAAATCAAAATATGTTTCTTGAATAAATAGCCCAAACGAAAGGGTGAAAAAAAAGTTGGAAATATAAGCAATCAATTAAGTAAGCAACTAAACAGCAATCATTAATTATATCACTTATTTTTGCTAAATGTCACACATAACCTCATTACTTAGTTGTACTTCATAAAAAATTAGCATTTATTTTCACTCTTTATTTCTTCATTATGTTTCTCTATTACTAAGATTAGTAGAGAAAGTTGTGTAAGTAAGTAAGTTGGTTGGTTAACTAATAAGTAGTAGGGCAAAATAAAGAAATGAATGCCAATTCGAGTAAACAGCAAGTTGATCTTTCAGCTAAGGGCAAAAAAACACGCAGCTTGTGTATATGAATGCATTTCACTATCCATCATTTTTTGCTTAAAAAGGACTTACGTGAAGAATGTTTGCGGAAGAATAATTTGATAGAATCGAATTTACATATATTTACATATTTTACTCATCCTTTAAAAGTATGAGGAAAAGAACGTGAAGAGATGGAAAATTTAAAGGATCCAACTAGCTTGAATTTTTAACATATCTGACTAGTTCATAGTTTCATTTCTTGAGCTGACATAAATGAACCAAAGACGATAATTTCAAGTAAATTTAGCAAGAAACATAGTCATCAATTGAGACTTACTGCAGTAATCTATCTCAGTTTCTAACAAAATGCATGAAAAGAGCCAGTTTTTGGTTTGTCGCATTATTGAATTGTCTTTTCATACACGAAAGACTAAACAAATTTCGATCTCTTTCTGCCAAAGTTACTTCATATATTTGCATGATTACGTACATATAACGTTGAAGGCTAGCAATTTCAGTTCAATTTTAATCACAACGTAAACTTCAAGAAATTTTAAGCACATTTAACACTAATTTATACTTAGACCTACCAAACCATTTCATTGATAACCAGCAAGAATTTTAAGACAGAAAAAAAAAATGTTGATTTACTGCCTGAAAAAAGATCGTCAATATTCTTAGTATCACAGACACCTCCTAATATTCATGACCAAATTTTGTCAAAATTGAATGAAACATACTTTGATAAATAATTTAAATGAATTTCAGCGCGAACCTGAGGTAATATTCGCTCCATATTTTTTAGCTGATTTTGCAGACTTTCAATACGTTGCAAAGCTCGCTCTAGTTGTATCCCTTCCACTGATGTTTCCCGTAAACTCTATAAATACACGTAGTTTATAGCAAAACTTCACCAACTATAATTTCAGTCATGTTTCTTTCTTCTCCTACTGAAATCAACATTTAATTTAATTTTGTAATCCTTAGTTTTATTTTGTCTGCTACAATCACATAATTACTTTTTCTCTATTTAAACGGAATAGCGCAATAATATCTTATCTGATTAATAAATAAAAAACAAAAAAAGTTTGCTATACTTTCCAAATGCGAATTTTTTAAGCTGTAGCATTTTGAGAGTTGAGAAAAACAAATGACACAACTTAAAGTAAAAAATCTATTAGAGAAAAATTATGGAAGTATTCTTAATTTGTGCATGATACAGAGTAAAGAATACTGCCAGAATTAAATGATAGGTAAACATCCGAAAATTAATAAATTAAACATAAATTTTCTCGTATCTAAGCCATAAATTAAATTTTAACACTCGCTGACACAAATTTGTTTTTTTTATAACAGCATAGTATTATCTGCTAGATTTCTACTTTCTACTAAATTGATATTTTACGTTTTGAATCAAGCAGATTGTTCTAAAGAATAATCGTAGGAGTTTCACTAATTTCAAAAGTCATACGGTCAAACTAAATTTGCTAACGAAAAAAACAGAAAAAATAACATCGATAGATTATTCTCTAGAAGAGATTGTTTCTTTTATCAACCAAACAACAAAAAACTTAAGTCTGCGGGTAAGCTTAGCAAATAGTTGAATAAAATTATTTCCATTAACCAAGTAGCTTATTCCTTATTAAAACAAAAATATTAAGGAACAGTGTGGAAAAGTTGCAGTACTGATTCACTCAACTGTCTCAGAACTTTTAAAGCAATAAAAAATAATAAGTAGCTATAAAAGAAGAAAATAACACGAAGAAACAATGCTAATACTTCAACATGCCGACGTTCTTCATCCAACATCTGCCTAATAATTTTCACACGCTTTCGCTTCCATTCTTCTTTTCGATCGTTCTGAAAGATTAAATTCTTAGTAAATAAGGCGTGATATGACTCTTTGAAAGCATAAAATCTTAAAATTTAAACTGTATCACCGTTCTTTTAATATGAAAAATTTTTTATTTTCTTCCGATAGAAAAATAATAAAATCACATAATAATAAAATCACATAATCACAAATAATAAAATCACATAATCAAATGATTACTATGATATATATATATATAAATATAATTTTAATATTTCCGCTCTAAGCACTAAGAGTAAAAATCCTCATTTAATTTTGTTAACCTTAAATGATAGTTCAACGAACAAATTGTACGCAATGCGCGCTCATTTTTCAAAAATATAATGATAAGTAATACGTCAATGGGTATAGATTCGGTGACAATTGGTTTATTTTCATGTGATCGTAATTGTAACATATCTCCTACGTCAAACGTAAAAGATTCTGGAGGTGGCCCCTGCAGTGTTAGTGCAACCGTTTGGCCTCCTGAAGTGAGATAAATTTAATTAAAAGTTGAACTACACTGACAAAAAACTATCGTTGAAAACCAAATTTTACTACAATTTTTTTGGATAAAAATATTTCTAGCAAAACTGGATGCTTAAGATATTTTTTTTTTGACAAATAGAACAAACCGCTAATTTTTAATTAATAAAAAAATTACAAATATCAGCTACGAAATTTGTAGATGTAAACTAGCAATAAAGTACAATTTGAAAAAATGAATCAAAATCAAAAATTTATCAAGTAGAACATTAAATAAAAGGACTGCAATGGCTGATAAAATCCAAAAATTTCAATCAAATTCTAAAATGAGTAACAGCAATTTTTTGCACCATTTGGTTATAAGCTGTTTGAGAAAATGAAGCAAACACATGTTATATTTGCTTGGAAAAAAGTTTTGCTGGCTACGTTTCAAAAACTTGCACAGATTGAGAAATAAATATAAAGCATAACCTGTCATAAACATTTAATTTCAAGCAAAAATGAAATTTAAGATAATTAATTTCCAGAATAACTGTTCATAAACATAAACGGAAATTCTCAGCAAAATCCAACTAATGAATTTTTTTATTGGCCAAAAGATCGAAAAGAGTAAAAAGAAAATAATAACAAAAACAATTGTTAAAATTAGCATACAGAAACAAAAGTTCAATGCGGTACTTAAAGACTTGAAATAATTTTGTGCCCTGCAAAATTATGGAGAACTCAACAATTTTTTGAGGATAGCAAATATTCGATTTCTAAAGTTCTTTCTGAAAATATCTCATGCTTTTGATGAAAAAAATATGAATAAATATGAAAAAGAAATGAAAATTGGTGAAATTAAGATTTTCGCTTGGGAAACAGAAAGCATGACCTAAACCGAACTCTCACAAATAAATGGCTATCAATTGTGAATGATGATGGCACCTATAAAATTTTATCAATGGCAGGTTGATAAAAAAATCTCAGGACTTAAAATCATCACATTTATTGCGAATTCAGAAACAAGTTTAAATTCCAACCATAACATTTTTTTTGGTTTTTCTTTTCTTAATATAATAAAAATTTTACCAGATATCATGCGAACAACTTCGAGATGATTAGAAGCAGTTACAGGCATACCATTAACTTTCAAAATTTTATCACCTTGTCGGACACCAGCATGAAATGCTGCACCATCAGGTTTAACGGTATGAACAAATACCGGGTGATCCCCTGTTACGGTGAGGCCGTAGCCATCCACCTGACGGGTGACCACCACACAGCGTTGTATTAATGGAACGGTCGACTGCAGGGCTAAAAGAAATAGGTAATGGTGATAATTAATAACATAACAGAAAACACGGTAATAAGGATTATTATGATAATGATGATAATAATGACAGTGATAGTAACAACAATAATAAAAACAAGAAGCTTGAATACGATTTTCGATTTAGCGCCTTAAGCTTGATTACTTGAGCTTTTGCCGGATGAGATATGGATAATGTGCAAAATGTATAAATAAAAGTTATGATCAAAGAAAAGCACCAGATGGCTCAATTTTTCAAGTTAATCTTAGTTAGCTATGCTAAATTATTTTCACACAATGTTCCTTATCACTTTTTAACAAATTACACTTCATCAATATATCCTTTTTATTTACGATGATGTAACCTCATTGAAAAATATATGTTAAATCCATCATTTTCCATCTTTCAAAAAAGAACGATTTCATCCTACGTTAGATTAGATTAAATTTCAGTGCATCAAAAAGTTTTCTTTAGCAACGAGATCATTTTTTTTGTTCCGAACCAAAAAAATTCTTCAAGTAAATGAGGTTGAAGCACTAAGATCGGCACACTTTGAATGATTTTGCATTTTCCACGAGATACGTATCATATATCTGAACAGCTAGTACTTTTATCATTCTAGCAGAAACGTTCCCTCGAGAAAAAAAAGAGTGAAAGATTGAAGCACAAGTACGCCAGATAGCTTTGCATTTTGTATCGTGAATCTGCGAAAAGATATAAAAATGGGCATCATATGTAGAAGCACAGAAAACATTGACTTTGAAATAAACAAATTTAAACGATCGATGGCCATTGTTCCGGATGTTAGTAACTTGCTTAAACGGATCTTACTTAGTTCGTTAATGTCTAGTTTAAGATGCTAAACTTGGAAACATACTTAACCTCCACAAACACATGCCTATACATGCATGTATACATTATGTTAATGTTAACAAATGATTGAAATCCAAACTTTTGGAATTTCATTTCTTCCAAAAAAGGCAAGCTAGATGAAAAGGCAGGAGACAACAACGGCAAACGTCTTTGCTAGCTGGAAATTTAATAAATTGAGTTAAAACTCATTTTCTTATTAATATCACGTCAAACAATTATTGTTGCTTTTTTTGAAATGAAATAAATTTGAGCTGGAAAAATTAGTGAAAAATTGTAAAAGTTGTCATTATTATATGCTTGAGAGCACAATTTTAATTGCTTATTACGATTAAATATCGGCCAGTATGAAATCACAATCAGTTAAATATCAAATACTTTAACGAAACTTGGCAAATTTCACTACATAGAGTTAAAGTCATATATCGGAAACCTATTACAAGAATAATGAAATATTCAGAATATCTTTCGAATGCGCAACAATTGCTTACAGTCTTTACTTGCATGAATGTAAAAAAAGTGACACTTGTCACTGTTAGTTTGAGATACTTTGAAACTTGAAGTATTTAAAAATTATCGTTAATTCTTTTTAGATTTGATATTTTTGAGAAAAATATTTGTTCCGAAAAAAGATATATTTCAAACGAATAAAAATCCAATTCATTTCGTGTTATCACCTAATATTTTACATTTGAAAAATAATGCTCTTATTTCTAATTCATGTGTAGTTAAGCTCACAGAAAAAATTAATTGCAAGTGAATGATAATTTGAAGATACACAGTGGAAAACTGACAAGCATCAATCCACATCTGGCGTGTAAATTTCTAAAGGTGAAACTTTCATGCAAATCATTATATATGTAGTATTAAAAAATTCTAAGAAAAAACTGGCGTAATAAAATTGGTAAAAAGATCAAAATACATCGAAATAAAAAACGACAAACAAATAAACAACACTATGACTAAAAGTGATGATCATACATAGAAGTTAGACTAGAAATGATGATTTTACATAGAAGTTAGACGTTCTGCACTTCAATTTGTTGTGATTTTTGAAAAATGAGCAATGAAGGAAATCAAAATAAATTTCGTTGATAAAATGAAGTTAGGAGAGCGAATTTTTTGGACGGAAAGCTTATGATAAAGAAATGCTTGATTAGATGAATAGATATAATGCATGACTAAGAGGAGATTACAACCGAACTTATTCTGGTTATGGCCATTGCCCTTCGCGATATTTATATCCGCTCATTTTGTTCATTCAATTTTTCATTCTTTATGCTATATACAGACACCTCCGAGTAAACAATCTGTAACTCCATAGATTTTTTTTCTATCAAATTCTACTTCATACTGAGCTTTTTGAACTCATTATTTTCAAGCAAAGATGATTTCACATACTTTTAGCACTATTAATTTCTCTTTGCAACCATAACATTAAAAATGGTTTATAATATTTGCATTATGATGTAAATATAAGTGCTATTCTTACAATTTGACAATTTATAACAAAAATAATTTCTAATTTTTTACCAAACTGTTAAATATATACTAATATTATAAAATAGTTTTCTCTCTAGCCACCATTCTAAAACAATAGAGCAATAGTATAAATTTGAATTTAAAAAAACTCAATGAAAAATTTGATTTTACTGATATGAAAGCAAATAGCTTATTTTTCTTCATTTTTAAAAACGAATGAGTGACATGAAGAAAAAATGATTTGATGTTGAAAAAAAAATAAGTTTTTTAAAGAAGCATAAGAAAAGACAAACAATGGACATCGTAATTATGCAAACAGATAAAATCTGAAGTAGTTAACGGCGTCAGGAATTGCTTACCTTATATTTTTATTTGCTTCATGCAAAGATGTTTTTCTAGAAATGGAATTTGCAATTTTAATTATGAAGTAATATTCTAGTGTTTTATCAGCAATTCATGCACTTTATTACTTTATGCTTGCAAAAGCTACCATTATAATAATAGTTTTTTTTTAAATTTGAATGTGGAAAATGGACCAACATATGTTGTAATACCTATTTGTTCATATTAAAAACATTATCATTTAAAATGAATAATTAAACAAGTAAAAGTTTCGATAGTACTGATCGGAAACATGCACTCGATAACTATTGAAAAGAAAATTCTTGGTTAATTGATGTACAATTTTCAAATATACGCAAAGGCTTTTTATTTGTCTCAATTTCTGCAGGCTGATTCTCATGTATCACACATAGGCAAGATGATATTCAATTTAGAAACATGCCAACTTATAAAACATAAAAAATATTGAAAAAAAAAAGCTTAAATCATTCAATTTCATTAATAATACTTAGCAATAACACGGTATTGAAAATAAAATTTTTGGAGAAAAAATTTCCAAGTTTTTCAATCTTCTACACTCTACCTTCTTCTTTTGGGAAGAAGAGACAAGAAGATATATATCTCTAGAGGGTAAAAGTATGATGTTTTCATTGTTAAAGAAGTGAATGGTATTTGAAGCAGTAGGTTATTAGCGAAGAATGTAAGATTATAAACGCACTATATCCGCACTTTTCATATTATTGAGCTAGCAAGTGTAAACACTTTTGAGTGCTTACAAGTAGTCTAGAAAGTAGAATGAGATCTTTCCAAATTTTACAAAAACACTGTGGCAAAGCAAAATAATATTTCATGCCTATAAGTTACAATATTAATGAATACAATTATTGTACTGCTTTCTCTCTGATAAATTAGATACAAGTCTGATACTGTAACTTGATACTTCCGACTGGTAATTTAAAAACTAATCTGTCATTAGATGTCAATATAATTTATGAACATTGATTTACTCAATGTTTCATGTAAACAAAATAGTACAGATATTTCGTTGCCATTTTAGATCAGTTTATCTTCAGATCAAAACGTAACATAGGAGCTATTAAGATCGTTTCCTGCACAAAATATATTTTGTATATATTTTGCAGGAAACGATTATAAAAACAACGAAATTCATTTATTTCGTATAACCAACGGGCAACCAAATCATTAAAGTAATTATTCCGTTTTCTACTAAGTGGTATAAATTTTATGAAGCTGGCAATAAGCAAGTACTTTTATGTCGTTAAGTAGCTCAATTTCCATGACTTACAAGACTATGAAACAGCACTTCTAGGAGATGGAAGGTAAAATTAATTAAACTAATCAGTAATATGTTCAGCTTTACTTTTGGATAAATTTTTGAAAAAAAGAAAATTTCATGAGTTGATTATTTCTTGTAATGTTTTAAAACTATTGCTAATACTGAAGGAAAAACTTATTTTTAAGCTTTCAATGTTTTCCGAAATGATGTTTGTTTGAGTACTACGCAATATCAAGTTTGCATATATCTTAGAATGTTCTATAGGAAAAAACTATAAAATTTCTAACTATTTAAAGTCAGTTTATATGAAAAAGTATGTTCAGTGAATAAATGAGTATGAAAATGTGTTAAAAACATACTGAGTAAACGAACTGAGATTTGTGTCAAAAAAATAAAAAAACAAACAAAATACAAATGCGATTGACAATGAGAAAAATGAATTCAAATTAATTGCGAAAAGAGAAAAAGCTGTGCTGGTGAAAAAGTATTGCCAAATTAAGTTTTGTATTACGAATAGGAATTAAAACAAGAAATGCTTTTCATGAAAACAAGAAAAATTCAAAAATCGCGATTGCTGATACAAAAATGAACAGTTTTCTTTTTACATTGCCTTTAATTTTTGCGTGAAAAAAATCAAGTTCCACATTCTCTAAATATTAGGAACAATTTTTTAGTTTTCAAGATTCCTTAAAACTTGACAAAAATTTTTTTGACTAATAATTGGATAAATCCATTCAAAAATTTTGATAAATTGAGTGTCTTCTTTTCTAAAAAATGATTTTCAAATAAATATCTTTCTTAAAATAAATTTTTCAAAATTGTTTACTGATTTGTCATAAACGCAGTTTTTTGAAAATGATGCACATGAAATTATTTGCATCAAACAATTTAGGTGACCACAAATTATTGTGTATTTGCAGATAATCAATAGCATACAATTAAGTAGATCAACAGTCAGTAGTAATCATGAATTCATTCAATATGTCACAATAAAAATTTTTGTGATTTAAAGCAAAAAAAAAGAATTATACCTGATAGTTTTAAAACACTTCACGAAATTTGGTTCAGTTTAACTTTCCAAAAATGTTAGCATTTATGTGTTACAGAAACAATAATCCATTGCATATTCGTATGTTACTTTAGTAAAGAGAAATGAAGCCACATTTAATATAAAGTTATAAAATGAAATATGGTGCATTTTCTATAGAATCTACAATTATTATATAACAATAACAATGTTGAAAAAAGCACAGTTTTAATAAAAACAAGAAAATACCACAATATTAGGACAGAATAAATTTCTGACAGACAAGACAGCTACCATATTCAAATTATTCATTATATTCAAACTTTTTGTTCGAAAAATTTGTCATTAAATCAATTTTTATAACTCACTAAAAACGCTGAAAATTATCTTTAGACGCAATATTCTTAAATTTTTAAATGACATTAAAAAATCTAGTGAAATGAAGCAATTTGAAGAGATCAAATGAATTCAAGACCTAGAAGGTAATATAGGTAACAATGAAAAATTATTTCCTTGTCATTCAAAAATAAGAGAACGAAAAATTTAGCAGAAAATCGAAACAGAATCGCTTTTACGAGCTTGAAATGATTTACACACTGCTAATATATATAAGCACTATAGTTATAACAACATAAACTTTATGATAATTGTTAAAAACTTAATTTGTCTTTTTATTTAATGACCCACAAATATTTTTTAACAAGCAACAATGGTTGTTTCTCGGTACAGAAATAGCTACTGTTGTTTGTTAAGCCACCTACAAAATTAAAAGGTCAGAAAGGATTGGAAGGTATGATGAAAATTTTTTAGTAGATTTCAGGAGTCTCATACTTCAAATTCTTGCGCAAAATACAAACATTTTATATTTAATGGTAAGGACTAATATATGATAGATAATTTACAAACACAACATTTTCATTTATTAATTATGCACTAAATACCACAATGGTCATTTTACATCAGCATATTAGCATGCTTTCCGTAAAATCATCAACAACTATTAAGCTTTATTTTTCCAATTGATTTGCCTCATTTTACACTGATCATTCAAGCAAATGCCATAGCCAAGTTATTTTTAAAAATATTGGTGGCACATAAATTTTAAACTAACTTTAGTTTAGACAATTTATGAAATTTTCAATTTTTCAAGTCAGTTATTCATAAAATAATTCACTATGAAAATATCAGCCCTGTTTAAACTTCAAATACAACACGACGAGCATAACTTCAAAAGGAGTCAAAAAAGAAAAAGTTTACAACCAGTGATCACAACTTTTCAAAATGATCAATTGGTAATAATCAGTTGCAATTTATTCAATCTTTTTTATTTCTTAATTAATGTAAGTTTTTCCTACAAGCGAAAATAATAAAAAAGTGAAAAGTGATGATAAGATACGAAAAAAATAACACATTTGGATGATAACAATTTGCGTTCTTTAAATTGCAATTAATAAAATGTGACATTTGCAGGTGTAAAAAGTCTGTGATGCAATAGGTGAGAGTAGTGAAGAAGTAGTTGAATTAATTTAGTGCGGTATTTGGGAGAAAGCGAAAAAAAACTGCTTGCTTCTTTCTGCCGTGCGAGGAAAGCTTTGCTACCATGCAATTTTTACATTTAAATAATTATTTCTTTTCAGATCATTTAAATTGATTTATTTCATTAAATCAACAAAACTTAAAAAATTCATTATTTTCAACAGAACTAATGACAAATCGTGAAAAACTGGAAAAAAATATTATCAATTAACCTGAAAAATCTTTCACCAATTTGAATAAATTGTCTGTGATCTTTACCGTAAATGCTTGCTGCTATATTGATTAAAGCATGAAATTCGGTAATTTTTTTATATTTTTAACGATATATATTCACCGTTTGTTTGTTTGGAAAATGAAATTTAGAATACAGGTTTTGCTAGAAATTTCGAGTGAAAACTTATACGAACAGAAAGAGAAAACGGAAATGAATTAATTATGCTCCATTTATATCGAAATATAGAGAGAGCAGTTATAAAAGTGATCATTTTCATTTGATTTTCCTTGAAATGATGGTATTAAACCTTTGTAAAAAACTGACCTTTGCTTATTTCCTTCAAAAGTTCTTAATTCAATTTAGTGAGAAAATAATTAAACAAGTGTAGAACGAAATCTTTTAAATAAATCTTTGCAGATAATTTTTGCTACATTCACTCCTTCGAAAGTTCTTCATTTAATCCCCAAAAGTTGGTAGTTAAAACTAAAATATTTTAGTTTGCATTAAAGCTATTTCATAAAATAGTGATATTAATTTATTAGTAAGTGCATTATTATTAAGACTATTAGTAAGCTGAATTATATTATGAGACTGCGTAACTATTTCTGAAGAAAATATATTGTTGAAGCATACCACTACCATATCATCATAAAATTAACATTGACATATGGTTCTTTGAATCTCAATAAAGTAGAAATAATTTGTTGAAAAAAGAGTGTAACACTGATAAATGTATTGTAGTACATAAAAGTACTAAGTAAAGTACTGCGTTTCTGAGAGTACAACAAAGTAACGTAGAACATTTGTTGAAGAGAATTATATAAAACAAATGGATAAAGTTTTTAAAATTCAGATTTCAAAATTCTTGAAACATATGCAAGACATGTGCACAATAATATGAGTGAGGCAAGTAATAAATTAGCTGACAAATTTTTGCAACAATTAAAATTATTTTCTATCGCAAATTCAGTTCACTTTTGAACTAATAACA
Organism: Thelazia callipaeda; assembly: GCA_900618365.1. Taxonomy (NCBI): domain Eukaryota; kingdom Metazoa; phylum Nematoda; class Chromadorea; order Rhabditida; family Thelaziidae; genus Thelazia; species Thelazia callipaeda. The sequence goes on from UYYF01004424.1 coordinate 24,727, forward strand.
ATAAATATTCATTCCATGAATTTTTAAAGTTTATTCCAAATAATTTAAATTTGAAGCCAATTAACAAAATATCAATTTCTCAAATTGATGATGCACAAGAAAAATTCAACGACACACAATGGTTTTTTTACAGCCCACTAAACTGCCAAATTTGCCAACGAAATTGAATTCTTTAAATTTTCAAATCAATATTGCAGTATATTTTATATCATTCATATTGTATAAATATTTTCCGAAGCAGTAATAAAAAGAAAAAAAAAACCATTATTGAAAGATTTACTTCCCTAAGATTTTTAAATAAAAAGGAAGTTTCTGCGTAATGACAGATTAAAAAAATCTCTTTCTGGCAACTTACGATTGTACCACAAATTTGACTTGAAATTTTGATGTAGCAGTGGAAGAACACATATTATGAACTTCTATTCGCCCTATTTCTCTATTCTTTCGATTTTTTTCCAACTATTATCTAAATTGCATGTGATTTATGACAATTATATCATCAACGCTTTTCTTTTCTAAAAATGTTGATAAAACTATGATGATGAATTAATCTTGATAGTTCCAACCTCCAACAACAACCGTATAACGATTATACTTGCTTTTATCAATAAAAATAACAAATACAATTGCGATAATTGTGTATGTTTGCAAACGCGTTTTGAGAATGCAGAATATTTTGTAATCAAAAATTTGGCTCTGCTTAGGAAATAGTGAAAATTTTTTGTAGTGCAGCATTGTATAAGAAAACATTAATTGGACGATGAAAAATGTTAATATTTTTAATCACAGATAATTTTCTAGTATATTATTTATATAAAAATTTTGTAGCACTATATTAGCTCAACTTTGTTGTAATACTTCTTTTTGAAAAGGTTTACCTCTTTAAGTTGAAGTTTTAGTCTAAGAAAGAATGCACAATACTGAAATATACAAATAGCTTGCAAGTTGAATTTCATACTTCACATTTTCGCATTCACTAGGCTCTATAATTTAATTGTAATCTAATATCTCTTAATAGAGGCAGAATACGTTAAAAAGCAAAAGCAGAATTCAAGAAGAAATAAACCACATAAAAATTAACAATTAACAACTGCATGAGACGTTACTTGAACTTCAAATTCATATAAAATAAAGTGGCTCTGTTAAATAGCAAAAAATAACGAATTAACGAGGTTAAAAACTGAAGTGAGCTGAAGTACGACCCCTTTCATTCTACATGTGCTTATGTCTATAGCCATGTTCACGTGTGTAAATATGTAACAGATAGCGTCATTAATTATTCTTATGTATACGCAATTATACTGAGCTGCATAAAATTTCTATCAAAGACTACACTACATGAAATATTCCAGTAATTTTTAATGAGCATATATCTAATTATCTATCTATCTATCTATCTTGAATGTGCGCGAGTGGATCAGATGTATGAATAGTTGAACTACAGACCAACAAGAATACACTGGCCATTCTCTCGCGAAAAGGTGCATATAATGATTTCGTGTTGGATGGCCATTACTTGCAGTGGCGGCACATTCATGGGTGATGAGTGACTGCGACTGAATTCCTCGTTTTGAGGAGTGTGTGAATAGAGAAAAATCTGAAGCTGTATAATAAAAAGCGCGTCAAGGTCGTTTTACTGCTGAAAACGTACATTTGATTATTATATAGATGGATGGATACGGATGGATTATAAATTTCTAAATCTATTGATTGATTGATTAAGTGATCAAATCAAACTGTTTTTTTCTTGAAATATGAACATTTTTGTATTTGACAAGATCATCAAAAATTTCTCCCATTATAACATTTTGCTTCCAAATATACAAATTGAACTATCATTCATCATTTAGAGTTTAGATACTGAAAAGAATCAAAGGATGCAAGATTTGGATTTTATCAAAATTTCCATACAAATAGTGCCAAACGCATCACAAAAAAAATTAATAAAATTTAAAACAAGTAAATAATAAATTTTTAGAAAACTAAAGCGGCCAGAACTTACTTTTAGGATTTTTCTTTGTTCTTTTATCTCCTAGAGATCAGTTTTCATGTGCAATCAGCTTTCGAGCGATATTCAGAATTTAATGGTTTAACAGTCTGCATACGATCTTCAAGAGATAATTCCAAAATAGGATCGAGTCAAACAAGTCTTATATTTTAATCCAATCAATATAAAAAGTGAAATCATAAAATTAAACTTTTAACTTCTGCAAAAAAGTTACCAGTCATTTTTTGATTCGGAAGATGAGAATCTGACGAAAAGAAATAATCTCTGACTTGTTTTTTGAAAATAAAATTGTCGGAAAATTTTTCCCCATTGGAATGTTTTAATTCTTAAAATTTTGAAGAAGGTGCCTATAAAATTAATAAGTACTTGCTACTTGCTAACTATAAAAAGGTATGAAGAAGCAAAGACATGCATGGCTAACCAGAGAAAATTTTGATTTGCAGGAAAAAAAATTTTTAATCAACAATGAAAGAAAAACAATAATCTTAATATACCACTAAATATTGAAGTTATTGAAACATGAACTTAAACGATAAATTTTAAGAAAATTTCATTTTTAAATAAACTCGAGAGCTTTGAGACCTCTTTGTAATCGGCAGAAAGATCGTTTAATTCCTTTGCAAAAGTTGACGATTAAAAGTTGAGAGAAATGCAACTAATAGAGATTTTATTCTTGAGGACTATTTCAGAATTTATCCCTCTTAGCAAAACGATTCACAATGCCATAAATAAATATGCATACATGTATTTAAGCATTATTTTTGACAGCATTTATAAAAATTCGCTGATGAATGCGAAAAAAATGACCATTTTTTAAGCACAATTTTAAGAATTATATTTTCGAAGATTTTGTGTGCATAAAAAAAATATTTCCTGTTCTAGTCCTAAAAATATTAATTTTACATATATATTACATGTGCTCATGAGTAAATATTAATTTCTGCTGAAATTTATTATAAGCAATAAATTTTTAAAAACAAATAAAAGCAGCAACATGCTGTATATAAAGTCCCTCTAAAACATGCTACTCTCTTTTTTTTAACAAGGAAAATTAGCAGTAAATAACTACCTGCTTTTCAAATATCTAAGAGTATGTCCTAATTTTTGAGACATAAATACTTTAAAAAAGAGTGATTATTGGTAAAACAAAAATGCAAGGTTGCTCAGTTAATTTATGCGTTAAATCATGTTTCTCATACATCAATATTTTACAATGGTTATTCATGAATTAAACATCTGATCACTCCATAACTAATGAAACTGGGTTCCGATGAGTTTACCATCATGAGGTCACTATTTCAAAATTTTAAAATAATTCTTGAAATATGAGAACATTTTTTTGAAAACAAGAAGCGTTGTTTGTTTTTTTTCCAAACTTTTTGGTAATAAACAACCAATGAACGATACATTGATTTTAAAGCTAGGAAAATTTTTGAGACATTTTTGAGGTCCAATCTTTGTGCTCCTTCCTAGTTAACCTTGCTTGTGTGAAATAAAAATTTCAAGGAATACGGGAAATTCCCAAAAGTAAATTTGTACTCCATACTTTTCACAATGACATGTGCTGTTTTAGAGATAACGCAAAGTGACGGAATTCATGAAGTTTTCGGCTTATCAACTAGCAAAACAACAAATGTTTCTAATTTTTTGATATTGCTGATATAAATGAAATACAGATGTCGTTTAAAGAATAAATTTGAATACAAATGAACTTAATTGATCCTACTTGAATTAGATTAAATAAAGCAAGAAAAATTATCACTGTTTATAAAAAAATATGACCAATAAACTAGTTAACTTATTTGCAAATAAGGTTGCATGATAAATTACTAGTTCGTGCTAGCTACTCTTTTAATAATTAAAAGAAATTATTTCATGTCTGCGTAAACGATTTAGTTCAATAATTTCAAAATAACTCTTAAAACTGATATAAAGAATAAAAATTTTAAAATTACAGTGAAAACGAAAGCTGAAGTGTTTCAGTAGAAAAGCATGAGATTAATATTTTCATTTTATGAAGCAATTAATTTCTTTTTATTTGTCCAATTATGCGAAGAGTAATGATAAGTAATCAATAAAGAATATGGAAATTTTCTAAGATCAGTAAATGAATGCTTTGCGATCAATAAAAGATTTTTTGATGATTATACTCATCATTTTAGTTCAACAAGTTTCCAGTACTAGCGCGAGTTTATCTTCACTGTCATCATGAATTGAACTTCATTAAAATTTCTCTCTTCACTGGAGATAATGCATACAAAAAAGAAAGCAACATTAACATTATTTCAATTAAAAACTTTTCACTGGAAACGCTAATGAGTGACAGATAAAAAAGCGGAATTACACTTAGAAACGTCTGATCTTAGAAATTAACGATCAAGCAACATGGATTACTGAATGAATTAACTATTTTACAACTTTAAATACTTATTTCCTGAAAATTAATCAAGTGCAAGAACTTAAGTTTAAATATAAAATTTTGCATTCTAAGTATCTCACTTTGTAAAATTTGAATCGAAATATTATGCAAGGTATCAAAAAACAATACATCTAAAGATTTTAATAAATAGGTGAAAAAAACAGAAGTTGTTCACGTGCTTCACGCGTAGTTTCATGTAAATTTCTTAAGTAAATGTTCTAAACATTGACAACTAGGGAAAACAAGCAAGGTCCACTGTTTCAGTTTTTAATCCATTTATTTGATGTCTAAGTTTTAGTTAGCAAGCTAAGAAAAGCAGTTATGGAAATTACAGCTCCAGAGCATACTATCGAAACTAGCAAAAATTTTGAAAGGGGTGAAACTGATTTCTTACAATAATTATCAGATAACTAAAAATTAAAATTTCACACAGCTCCCGGAATTTAGTGAAGAAGTATCTAAAAGTCAGTCGGGATTCAAGAAAAAATATGCATCTAATTTTAGAGAATACTGAAAAAATAGAAAATTTAAAAAAATTAGCTGCATTAAATCTTGAATTATTTTCAAAAATTTGATGTATACTTTAAATTTCTATTTTATTGGTAAGTTTTGGTTTTCTTCGGTATTTAAATGCAGTTTATAGCTGTCTACGCATAATAGTTTGCTCAAGAAGTGGTAAATAGTAAATGGAGCAGATGAAAAAAAAATAGAAAATGAGCCCAAACATATGCACGGTTATTCAGTTGAAGGTCATCAAAAATTAATAGAATATAAAATATATGCAACTATTTAGATTAATACTCACTTCTCCATATTTAAATGTTCGATTTTATCAAAATTTGTGATAGCACTAGAAAATTATTGGTCAAAATCTATAAATAATCTGATCAAAAATTTCATATTCAAAAAAGTGGAAGTATTTAAAAAAATGAATATAGCATATGAAATATAACGTACAACTAACTATCAGTGTAGTAACTCTAAGAGATGACTCAGCAGACAATACAGCAAACAAAATTATTAATGATAATCATTCAACATAATATGAACAAAATATTATTATTCTTGATTATCTCATGGATAGTAAATAATCACAGCAAGGAGCAAGTGCGAGAAATTTTACATACTCATGAAGATATTAAGTTAATATGAAGCTATTAGTTTATTTTAGAATTAAGGAAAGTATAAGAGGTCGATGAAGTAGTAGTAGTAGCCGGTTGAATAGCGAAATGACACAATGCATTGTTCAATTCTTTTGACAATATTTGCTTGCAGAATGAAAGAATAGCTCCTAGCAATACTCGTAAATGTATTTATGTCATTCAAGCTACTATGGCTGATGCTCTAGATAAATAGAAAGAGTTCAAGACTAAAACTAAGAAAGGTCGAGATTAAAGAGCATTTTTCTTTCTTCTCCCTTAATATCATCTCCTGAACTCATTTCATTTTTCCGTTCTTTCAATTATTCTTACTTAATTACTTACTATTTTACCTATCAGCATTAATCTTTCTTTTACTTTCTATGGTACAGGAGCATACGATAAAATGGAAGCTAAATCAGCTTTTGTTTTCCTTTAAAATCTATAACTTTAAACTCTTCCCAAAACTGATTCAAAATGCTGGAGATTTAATAAACAATGTGTTGTTGCATTGATTCAGTACTGCTCTTTCCCATCTCGTTATTCATTAGAATTTACGAGACAGAAAAAGTTCTTTCGTAAACAGAATCTGAAGTTGAATCTCTTGTCATACTTTATTCTTTAATTGCCTCTGAAAGAAAAAAAGATTATTTTGGAGCATTTGCAAAATTTATTTATTTATCTTTGCCTTTGCTCAGCTATTTTCAAATTCATTATTGTTGATTGTGTTAAATACATTTCTTAAGCTACCTAAGTTATCACTACAACAAACTAATCTCTTCACGAATATTGCTTTAAAAAAATTAAAACATGAAAAAAAAATTACTGCAGAGAAAAGACGAAAACGGAAATTTTTTCATAATGCAAAATTAAAATTAAATGAAGCAAAGATAACATGAATTGCTTCACTAGAGTAATTAGCTCATTTTGGAAAGTTTGCAAGAGGAAATCATGTCGGCATTCAGCATTCGTACGGACTCAAAAAACAACTGCCTTCTTTCGAAAAGCTACTACTTACCCTTTTTAGTTCTTTCAATTTATCAGCTACAAAAAGATGCAAAATAACACATTTTTCTTCTTTTTCAAACAATTCATTGCAATTGTTAGTTGGTATGCACAAAAAAAATTTAACGTCTTTCTTAATCTGCAACATTTTATGTTGGCAAATTGTTACGTGCGTTAAAAAATTTAAATTAATTGGCAGCTGAAAAATAATAATAAAAAGTTTGCAAAAATGAAGGACAAAAAAGAAAGTTGTAGGGAAATTAAAATGTCACATTTTTCATATATATTAACTGACCTTTCCAGTGGAATGTTTGCAAAATTTTTTTCAAAAAGAAAGGAAAAGAAAAAATTATCCATCTTAACTACTAATCTGTTATTAATTAATTCAAAGGTAAAAAAATGGAAAAGATCAACTTTTTTCATTCCATATCATCTAATTTTTGACATTGCTTATCTAGGTACAATGTAATACACATTGCTTTTGTTCTGCATTTTTTTATAACCTGTATCCTATTTCCATTTTATGTCAGTCATTATTCTGCTAATGCATTTTTTCCTTCTCAACAATTTTACAATTGAATTGATCATTCTAGCTGAATAAATATAATGCATTATTTGAGTAACCGGTACTTCCATAATCGAATGATGATGATTCACTTCTCTTTATGGATCATCTTCTTGCTTTTGTTACAACATTTATTCATAGTAAGCATACATAACAGAAAATGTAGCAAGCACTTTTTCATATAAAAAATTTGCAGTTTCAATAAATTACTTAATTGCAATCAAAGTTGATATTTTTGCCAAAACCAAAAGTATATTTTTAAATAGATTTACTTGGCAATCTTTTTAAAAAACAGCGTGAAAAATATTCCTTTTCATGTATTACAATTGATTTCTTAAGTCTTTGATTATTTCTGTTAATGACACTAATTTCAGTTTATTTGTAACATCTTTCACAAATTGTCTTTTTCCAACCGCAATATTATAGCTTTTTTTAAAATGAGACTTATACGTGACGATAAATAATGGGTAAATATGTAATTTTATCCTGAAATAATTTATGCTAGTATACAAGAGAAATACAGTACTTGAAGTGGAACACTGAAATAAAGTTAACTTCCGTATAATTTAATGAGTCACAAATGATAATAATTATGTTTTTCTTTCAAATTTAGCAGCAGCAATGATATTATTCACAAAGCAATGAAACTGAAGCTACTGATAATCCAAATGTTTCAAAAATTCATGCCTTAACAACTTTAATGATAGTTTTATTTTCCTAATATCTCTGTAAAAGCCTAATATTTTGTTGATTTTCCAATGCTTTTGAATTGTATCTTGAAAAAAAGAATTGATTAGGAAAAAAAGTAGTGAAAAAATTGAGAATATTAAAAGAAATGCTTAAATTGTTTTAGGCAATTTTCTCATCACATTACTTATTCTCAAGAATTTATACTACAAACTAAGCATACAGCAAGAATTTATACTACAAACTAAGCATACAGTTACTCACAAGACTTTCCCCTCGAAATTTCCTCGTTGAAACAATTTCGTGAAATATAAAGTTTTTTTTAAATTGGCATTATGATATTATTTAAATCAACAATTATTTCCTTGGTTTCCTTTCATCTTATAAGTCTATCTTGTGCTCTTGCAGCCTTCTCTCTATAATGCTAACTTAAATTTTGAAAAATTCATAAAAGACTTGCAAAAATTTTTTCTTGGTTTCATGAATTAGTTAATGTGTTCAGATAATGGACCAAATTTGCTGTGTTATGTTATTTGCCTTTTTAAAACAGCTTAATATGAATAAATTTTACACTCTACATACTTAATATTTATTCTTACGAAGTTCGTGCATAATGCAAGAGAAGTCTTGAAATCTTGTAAAAAATTGATATCATAGAAATAATAGTACCAACAGAGCAGCCTTAGTTTCTGAGGAAATTTGCAGGCATTAATATTGGGCATAATTAAAGTAATGAAATAATATTGCCTACTTCTCAAATAATTACCTGACTTTAATCGTTAATAGCTTACATTAAAAATGACTCAAATATAAGAATAAGACACGATTTTTATTATTTACAGTATCATATCATCTAAAAAGTCACTTCTATAGTTTCTAGTAACTGAATTTTATTTTTTAAGTCAATAATGAGTCGTTTGTTTTTATTTTCCAGTAAAATAGGTAGATTACTCTCGTTATACGTCACAAAAATGTGGTGAAAACAACAAAATTTTCTCGATAAAATTTCATGGTAGTACTGAAATGATATATGAACTATGTTTAAATCATTCAGTCTTGCCAAATTCTTGTTTTTTTTAAGAGAAATATGATGTATCTGAATAAAATACTTTCATGATTCGTCTACATAGTTGGCTAGAAACTTTTCCGTACACTGAATAAAAAAATAAGTCACAACTGTAGTGGAAAAATGATTACTGTAAAAAAACTTGTTGCATTTTTAATTAAATATAAATTGAGCATTGCATACTGTTGACATCTGCTCAATTGGTTTCTGATTTTATTTTTTAATTTAAGAAAGAATCATTTCTGAAATTCAAATACATTACTCGTGATGGATTGGCAAAATAAATCTTTCGTTAGGATAAGCATGAAATTTTTCTTTGATGTCATGAAAATTTAGCTCACAGAAATATTTTTCCAAACCTTTCAATAATAATTATTGTATGTTAAAAAAGAATTTGTTTACCTCCAATCTTATCTTACTACTAGATAATTAAAAATTTAGTTAGTTGATTACTGGAAAAATGATATTCAATATTAATTCTGGCAAAATTAACATTGATTTTAATAAGTGTAACATATTTAAGCATTCTTCTCTTTTTCTTTACTTTTCAATTATCGTCATGAGAAAATTTTTGGTATAAAATACTACTTTACTACGATTTTTAACTAACACTTTCAAACTTTGGCTTATTAATACAACAATTCAACTATTTTAGTATTTTAATTTCATTTTCCATAAAATATTTGTTTAATGCCTAAATGTCTGTGGAAATATAAACAGTATAAACATGGTCTAAAAATTTTCTGACAAAGTAACATACAATAATCTAAAATCCAGAAGGATTGGATTAATATATTTTATTGCTAATTTTTATAAAATCATCCAAGCTGCACCATGCTTACTTTGAATTCCTAAAAATTTCCTTCAAACAATATTTTAGAACCAAATATCCTGAAAATCAGAATATTTCTCAACTTCTGCATATTTCTTCGCCGCAGGAAAGATCAAACTTTCACCAAATACATTCTTGAAAATGTTCTATAGATTTCTAAAATTGCATGGTTACTATTTATTAGAATATCTGTAACAACAAATTATTTTATTAAAGAAAAAATTACTCTCAATGCAATTTGTTGATGTCATCAGTATTTAAATTATTAGTACATATAGCGACGTGAATTTTGACAAATATGAAATTTTATTTTTTACCAACAATAATCGTAAAAATTTTAAATTTTGGAAATTTGGAAATTGTAAATTCAAATGCTGTCTTATTCAAATAAATTTTGAAACGAATATGCAAATTTTCATCAGCACAAATTCGAATCTCTCAAATAATTGAAAATTTGTTTGCCAAAATGCCAACTCTTTCTACATTTAAGAAAATTTTGCATACGCAATTCAGCATGTATTAAGTTTTTGAGATACTACATTGATTCGTTTGAATATTTATTGAAATTCCGTGAATCATCTTTTATTAACTGATTAAAATATTTGCATCAATGCTCATTGTTCCTTCGCACATTTTAATTTAAATTTTACATGATGAGACACTTAATAAAATGCAAAATTGTCTAATTTGAAATTAAGCGTTCGTGCACTTAATTCATTTCCGCGATATGAGTATTTAAAGTTGGTAAAATCGTTAATTTATTCACTGTTCCATGTTTCTCGATTATCATTGTTCCACATCTCTTCATTTACTTTTGAGGATCCGAAATTTTCAATTTTTAAGTAAAAACTCAGTCGCTGGGAACAAGTGAGCAGGGAACAACAAGTTTCCTGCAGACTTGTTCTGCAGGCACTGCAGATTCGACTTCACGACCCCAGAATCAGGCAATAAAATACTTCAGTTTATTAGTCTTGAACCAGTCATAAAACAAGATTAATAAATTTTTTGTAATGACTTTTCAATTTAACTAAGAATTTATTTTTAAATTAGAAATCTGTACACTGTTGGGAATTAAGGTACCCACAAATGGAAAGCACGAAGGACATGGTCTTATTTTTGGCCCTGTCTTTCTATTTGGTTTTGATTTCCGTCGTGATCTGTGCTTCAGTTGTCATCTGCCAGTGCATAAGAAATCGACGGAAAAAAAACCAAAATGGAACAGTAATATTTTATATCGCAGTACATATTATAATTAATCTAATTATCACTAATGGTTAATACAGATGATGCAAAACATAAATCATAAATAATTCTTACTGTTTAAGAATGAAATGCTACTGAATAATATTTTTTATATCACAGCATGACAGGACTAGTTTTAATGAAGCATTTGATTAATAAATGCTTCTTTTAAATGTTTCCGTATTTTAGGTGGGGCAAAATCTTGAGGAGGTGGTGATTGTAGAAAGAGAAGTATGTAGCGAGAAAGAGAATCCAAAAGGTTCTCCATTGGAGCAAGACGAAAAACAAGAATCCTTCTGCAGGTCAAAAGAGTCATGCATTTTTATCATAATTCAATTAATCAGTGGCATTGTCAACACACTGAATATGATTTTTATACACAAATAATTTTAGTAACCACAAACTCCCAATCGAAAACGAAAACATTTTTGCAATGAATTATTGCAAAGAAGAAGAAAGCTCACCCAATTTGGAGCTAATTTCAAAAATTGGTATGCAAATGAACTAAAATATCCAAAAATTGAAAACTGTTCATTTGAAGTGTACTAATTTGGAAGAAAATTTTTGCTACTTCTGATTTATAGCTGTGTGTTATTGTATCATGCCAAGTTACTAGCTTTATGAAATATTCCAATATTCTTCAAGAATGCAATTCATAATGATCTTCTCTATGATAAATTCTGCGAGCACTAAGATAAAAATTTGCTTATTTAACAGGCACCGCCGCTTCGCATTCCATACTATCAACACCCAGCGGAGATCAAAAAAGTGATTTTGGTTATTTATCAAAATTTTCATAAATTAATTTCCATTTTTTAATGTTTTAAAGTAGATCAATGTCTTTGCGTATTTATGGCAGTTTTTATATATATCATAAAATTTGTTATTATCAGGAGCTAAATAAGGCGTTTAATTGCAGTGAAGCTTGTATAATTACAAACCTTTCTGAACAAGTTTGAATGCTCAAATCTTGCTTAATGAGTGTATTTTTCTATTGCCAAAACTAGATCTGAATTTAAAACTACTGTCAATTAATGAATCCTATTTAGCTTCATCCAATGAAAGTTTGCCGAGTCCAGAATACTCTAATATTCCTTATACATCGGCATATGGAATGCGAAGAATTGGGAAAAAGTTTATTGAGTAAAACAGTTTATTTGTATTAAAAAAAGTATATATGTATCTTTGATGCTGTCAAAAATTATCTTGCATTATATGAATTCATTTCAGAGATACTAACATAAGTTCGCCTACATCAAAATCATTGGAGCAAAAATCTGATGAAGACTTGAAGTATGATTTATAAGTACATTTTTTAACCTTATAAGTGTCATTCTTAATGATTTATATATTACATTTAAGGCGGCTGGAAGAAAGTAGTAAAGGAGATAGCAGCCATTCAAGCATTTCTGAAGAAAAAGTTGCGAAGGTGTCTAAAGGCGACCATTAACAGACCCGCTAAAGGCGTCTACTAACCATTTTAGCCCTTGAAAGCTATTACTAACATCTAGTTTAATAAAATACTGATTAATTAAATATTATAATTGTGATTAATAAAATATTGCTTACTAGTATTTTGAATAAATATTTTTAACACCATCAAAAAGGATGAATTGTTTTTCATGATATATTGGCCTCAGGGAGTTGGTTATTTTTGAAGAAATCAGAAATATAGTAATGGAGTTCTATCGTTCTCCTAAAACTTAAGGTCTTTTACATGCTATAGAAATAGTATAATGTTAGAATTCAAAAAAAAAAAGTTTTGTCGAGATATGAATGGTATGTATAATGCGACAGTAGCTAAATTTTAATATGAAAGCAGTAAGTAAAAAACTGAAAAATAACAAATTAACTGAAAAATAACAAATTAGGAGGTATATTCTGGAAATTTAACGCAAAGTCCACCTTTTAAAGTTTTTGTAACAGGTTAGCAACTTTGTTACAAAGAGACTACATTCATTTATGTGTAACTGTCAAAGAATACGGTTGGAATTTGTACAGTTATGGATATTTCCCATAATAAAAATGATTTGAGTAATGGAACTAAATTCAAACTCTTTCCATTACTTTAAAGAAATCGTTTTATTTTACTTTTGTGATAATTTCTGTATTTATATGGTATTTTAATAAAAAACTTTAGATTAAATTTTTAAAGCATTCATACGGATGGTTGAACTTGTTTTCATTATCATATTATGTAAATGAACACATTATTTTTATTTGTGGACTCAAAGTTTTGCTTGAAATATTTTTGATCTAGGAAATAAGACAGAAGTTATTTTGCTTTTTTTTCTAATAGAAATAAATATATGTGAAATATTTTTGAAGAGAATATGTTGCAAAATAAATAATAAGACTTGAAGTGGAAAGTATACACTTAGATTGTTTTGTATAATTCATTACTTTATCAAAAATTTTTGCATAGAAATGTTCATAAAAATTTTCATAGTACTTTGATTTCAAGGTATACTTGGTTATCAAAAATATATTTTTTATTATCACAAATGAATATTTAATTAAATCATTCAAATTTCTTTCAAAAAAAACTTGTTATTCATTCTGCAGCGTAATATTTAACAGAAATACAGAGTTTTCCAAAAGAACAACATTGATGAAAATTTATTTTAAATTTTATTTTTCCAATTTTCAGCGTATGAAATTATGATGTTTAGATGTAAAAATGAATGAGCAGCCATTTCAGAAAAGGTATTCAACACACAGTTAACAAGAAACTATTCATTGCACTTAACCGGTTTTTTGAGATTTTATAAAGATTTCGTCTGAGACAGGTCACAACGAAAAATTTCATTCTGAAACCAACAACGACAACACGTCACCTTTTATTCTAACTAGTTGATCTGATTAGTACCATGCTCCCATTACTAATTACAACTAACCAGATCAACAAATTCCCTGTTGCCTCATCTCTTTCTTGACTGCTTACATATTTTTCTGAGTATTTTAATTTCATGCACCATTTTGTTACTACTTTCTTCTTATCGTTTATTTTCCATCAAATCATAATTTTGCTCTTTTCCCAATGAAAATATTTGTGAAATATTTTTGGACAGAATATAATGCAAAATACATAATAAGAATTTATGTGAAATTATACACTTATATTGTTTTGTATACACTATGCAGTTTCTTTGCTCAGTTTCTAATAATGCTTTTATTCTTCATTTTTTTATTATCACAATTTTAAAAATTGACTCGTCTATTAATTATTCAATAATCATTCAACTTTTTATGGTACTTCTAATTTTTGAAATTACTTACTACTTTTTTTGAAGTGCAAAAGAATTCGCCAATTTTATATCGTATGACAAATTACTATTGTTTTACATTCTCAACAATGCTTTTTGTTACATCAACGTTGAATGATATCAACTTCATGTCATCACTTCATCTAAGCATCAAAATTTATTGATGTATATTTCAATATTCACATTGTAATTAGAAGATTTGAACGAAACCTCGTAGTCAATGAATTTTATCCTTTTTACATATTTCTAGAGCATGCTAAATGAAAGCTATTTGCTGATGGCTTCTGCTGGACATTGCTAAAATATGCATTATCAATAGAAAGGTAGAGATTTTGAAAATTGCTTTTCGAAATACAAAGTTTACAGAATTTTTTTACTCTACATATTGTACTTATGCAAGTTCATAGTGTCCAGATAGCATTTAGCAGTTATTCAGCAGTAATTAGTAATCTATTCAACATCCTAGACTTATAGATATGAAAAGTAAAAACACATCGGCAACTAACAATGAAACATGTAAAAGAAATATATGAAGTTAAAATCTGCTTGTCATGAAATTTCTATATTAGCAATTTTTGAAATAAATTATTATTTGGTAATGGAAATATGTTTTGGTAATTGCAATGTAGTAATAAATGTGGGAAGCAAAAAAATTCAATATTCTTAAAATGAATCTATATCCAAACTGTAAATAGCATTTATTATGACAGAAAATCTGATGATTTTGTTTGTTCTAATATACTGCAAGATCTTTATTATTACCATGTCAAAAATCGTTTGTGATAATGCACAAATTGGTAATTTTATTTATTTATAAAAACGTGAAATATAAAATATTCTTTGTCTGGTAATTTTAGTAAGAAATAGTTCCATGAAAAAGATAATTCCAGTGCCTTCCATAATATGTGGGAGTGCTATCGCAAATCAATTTAATGTTAGAAAAAAATGCGCAGTTTTTAAACTTCCATCGATTTCTGAAACCTTTCAAGTTCTCCATTTTTTTGCTACAGAATTAGCACAAAAGTTTATTTTACATCTATCTGTTCAACTAAGCAAAATCATAAAATTTTCGATGTGTAAAATAATTTTTTATTTTTTGAGTTCAGTCAGTTGAATTTCGTTTTTACGTACAGTTTCTACGTGAAGTTGATCTGCTGCACTTTATCTTGTTTGCTATTTTATCAAACTAAAGATTTAATTCTTAGTATTGAATAATTAAGGAGTTTTTTATTTTAATGTAATACAGCATGTATCTTTTGAGCACGTATGTGAAAATTGTACACTGTGTAGCTGAGAATTATAAATTTGTAATTATCGTTAATGTGAATTTGAACTTCTAACTTTTAGGTTACTTCATAAAGAGATGAAATAATTTTGGCGATTCTGTAATTCAGTTTTTAACTTTGAATTTATTTTTGCTTACTAGTTCGTTTAATTTAAAAAGAGACAACTAATTCCTACTCCTAGAAAATAGTAACGTAACTACTTTTGTTATTAAACAAAATCATAGAAGCAAAACAAAACCATTCAATCAAAGCCAGTTCCAAACTGCATACAATTATGATCAAATTTTAAGTATAACTTTCCATAATGATGTGTTTGGGCATCGTTGCCCCAAAAAAGATTATTATTGATGCATATATTAACCATAAATTAGCTTTATTATTTATATTGTTACTTTATTTTTAAATTGTCTTTAAAAAACGTGGTAACGAAATACAAAAGTCCTACACTGCTTTCATAAATATAGGTAGCTATTATTCTTATGCCATAAGTTTGATATTTTGTAGAGGCTGATGAATATATACCATCTGAAGACGACGTTATCTCATCACTGCTCATTTTAATATTGATGTCAAATATAAAATGCCCTGCAGCAAAATAACTATCGCTAGCTGTTTTCACTTACGAAAAATTTCAGCAACGAAACTATGCTCATCTTTTCAATAAATTATAGTTTTAAAGCAAAATTTCTTTGTTGATATTCACAATCTCTACCACATATTATTAGTTTACTTTTCTCGTTATTTTCTTATGGTTAATAATGCTTTTGTAATAAACATCATAGTGTTTTGATTTTTACATGTCTCACCTTTTTTTTTTTGCGGGACATATTTTATTAATTTTCATTTTTTCAATTTTAATGATTGACAGTGCACTAATAACTTATTTTTTACGCATAACTTTTTCCTAAAGTACTTCATCATAAATTGTTTAAGCCGGAAAATTAGGACGCTGCAAACTGATTGATGTATTCAAATCAATCATTGCTAGGTTAGTTACTGTTTTCGAGTAAGTCTCTGTTACTCTTCGAAACAAATAATAAGACTCTAACTGCCCACAAATTTTTGATTAAATAGCACTTAAAAAATCGAAATCGGATAACTTTCTTGATCGTTGTGTAGGTAAAAATTCTTACTCTCAATATTAGGTGTTAACTTTTTCAGTAAATATACGTTAAGAGAAGAAAAAAGGATGAGCTACTTGATCAGTAACGTTTTACAGTGGGGAAAAATTTCTGTAACATCGTTTTGTTATCTTTTAACTGCTGAAACCAGTTCGCTTTACAGGTTTGACATGCAAGTAATTAATTGTCTATATAGTGGTTAATTTTGCAGTTGGTCATAGACGATAATGAAATGCTGTGACGGCGTTGAAAAATTCTTTTCGAACAGTTTACAATTTTTTAATTTTATACTTTTATGATTGCAGTATAAAGTTGTTTCATTCATGAAGTACATTTAATTTATTTTGCTCGTTTAAATTTTAAGAATTTCAAGTTCTTTGTTATACTTATTTTGAAAATTTATTTCCTCTGATATGTTTGTGGTTCAGTTTGAATGCTTAAAATATTGTTGCTGATGTTGCTTGATAATCTTATAATAAATTTCATTCATTTATTAGAGTCTATTAATATGAATATATCGCAAAATCAATATGTAACTTTATTCGATTTTATGCAAATAAATAACTAATGAGAGTAATTTCAATAACGCAACTGAATTATATGCAAATACTTTTCAGCTTAGCATGAAAAGAAAAACAATTTTAATTCTTGCACTAACAATACCAGTAGTAATTGCGCAGACCAAACAGAACGAAATCAAAGAATTTGAAAATCCAAGGGTAAGTTTTCTAATTGCTTGGGATAATGACTAAAGATTAATAAAATAAAATATTCACTCCATGTTAAATATTTAAAGATTAAGACAAATAAGATTGAACAAAAAACTACAAATTTTTTTCCATTTATTCTGA
>UYYF01004424.1:42961-68118 GCA_900618365.1 Thelazia callipaeda
TAATATTTATAATTGAAATTCTTGATGAACTAAGGCTTATTAGGCTTTATCTTTAGCAGCAGATTATATTCAAATAAAAACTACTAAAAAAGTTCGCATAACTTTTCTTCTTCACTTCCATGCAATTAAAGTATTTAAGTATAATTTTATATAGTCTAAAAGAAACATGAAAGTTGTGGAAAGTAGATTTATTCACTATTGGCTTTCGTATTCTTAGTGTTAATCCATAATGTATTCCATGATAATGTTAATTTTTTTAAAATCATTTTCTTATTAGAATTTTTTTCTTGCGGATCAATAAAAACTTGTTTTATTTTTCTTTCTCATGACTTCTTTCAAACTGCTCATCAAAAAGGTAAAAATAAAAATTTTAACGTTAAATCTCAAATACATTTCTTACTTTTTGATTTATCATTTTCCAAAAGTATGCATCTTTACCTGTTTTATGTATTAACCTATCGCAACCCCAATTTTTGATGCATACTATTTTTCTTTGTTACCAATCATTTTTTTTTGTAATTTTGATCTCATTCATTATTAGTTATCAGATATTGCTCTTCAACAACTGCTTGATGTATAAATGAATGCTTTTGCAAAATGCAGTTAAAATTTTTTTGCATTACTCCTTTATCCATTAAATTATTCTATCAACATTATCTCTTAGCTTTGAACGACATTTTAATTTCATTATAACATTTTGGTATAGTAAATTAGCTAGTCTCTATTTGTATTTACAATAATTTCTACGACTGATTTTTTCTTGTCCTTTTATTTTAGGGATTTGTTCTATTTCCATATATAGCTTAATCGAGCTCAGATTAACTTCAATCTTTGTTGCAAAAATGACTGACTACATCCTTAATCTATTAACTATTTATTTCCGTTATGATTTGTGATGATTGCTTTAAATTTTGAAAACAAAAATTCGTCTTTTATCACTGCATTCAATGATTAAGTAATAAATGAAAAAGCTTTTCATACTCTGCATAAAATTTCTGTAGCAGAAAAGACACGTAAAAATATCAAATCTCTAATTATAATGAATTATCGCATATTTTTAAAGTAAAACGAAAATGATTCACTGAAAACCATGGCGTCAAAGTGAAGTTTTTAGTTTTTTTTTGTATGCTAATTTTTATTTTGCAGTCTTTGCTAAGCAGTTCTACGCAAATTAAAAGTGTATTGTTTACTCTTTTTATCCTTTCATCACTCTAATTCATGACATTACTTGTTCTTCGCATCCAAACTACATCATTTACTTAAGCAGTCTTTATTTGAGCTATGCTATTATCCTAAATTCATTACGTCTGTTAGCAATGAAGTTTTATTTTTCTGAAAGTGGGAGTGGTCAGCGTGATGACAACAAATTTCAATTCTTTTTAATGCGAGAAACTGTGAATACATTTTGACTACAGGTCTTCAAAATATTTTTTAAGTATTTAGAATTTTAGTTTTTTGGAACGTTATCTTGTTATCTTATTATCAATTTAGGTCATTTTTTCAATTTCTAAGATGAATATTCGTTTTTTATCATTGCTAATTTTAGAATGATATCATCCATTTCTGTCTGTCAAAATATGTAATGAAAATTTTTGAAAAAAGAATGAAATCAAGTTTGTAACAATTCGGAGTGTGCAAAAAAGTAATTCAGGACTGTGGTAATCAAGCAAATGACTGGAAACCATGCATTGATAGAAAAATTGCTGACCAAGTGTTTGGTGCATGCTGTCAGCGATTCGTACCACCTGAATGTCGTAGTTTATGTATTTACGAAAGTAATCCAATTGAAGCTCGAGTTGTTGTAAGGTTTTTTGTTCATTAGAAACTGAATTATAATCGTAAAAATTTAGCACACTGAAGTTTTTTGACAGAAATGTAACTGAATTAATAGTAAAAATTTTTGAAGCTTTATTATACGAAAATAATAATTGAAGTTTGCAGTTAATGCATACCATACAGCCGTCACGATGTCGCTTATATAAATACTTAAGTTCAATTGCTCATTGTGCTGCTCAGACTCATGATAATACAGATTGCTGTCGGCACATGGGAGTTCATGAAATCGGCCCGCAATGCTTACAAATGTGCAAACCACAAGTAATAATTTGAATTGAATATTCCTGAGCTTAGTGCGTTCATTGCTTCCATAACATTACTATCTGAAATATTTGACTAGAAACAGACCAATTCATAGCTCTCTCACTTTTACTGTCTAAAAAATTATACAATCAAAATAGTAACTAAGCAACAATATCCTTGCACTAAATGAGTTTTGTAAAACATCTATTTTATTTTGTGTTACCACTAACTTTTCAACCCTCTAAGACTACACTAGAATTAAATAACAAAAGGTTTGGATATACTTTCAAAATATTTTTAAGCCTCATTTTCTTATTTAAATGTGATTTCATATGCAAGTTATAATTTGAGCTTTGATTGTGTTTATTGCAGAAACTACTATCATAGCTTAATTTCATATTATATTTCAAGAAAATTTTGTTATAATATATGCGTGATAGATGAATATTTTATCACTCACTTCAGGTAAATCCTCGTCAGATGTGGGGCATCAGGTCACTACGCAAGGATATGGTAGTTTGCTTAGCTAAATGGGATCAAATAATGCACTGTCATCAAGCTGGCTTGCGAGCAAGAAAAATACCAAAAAAGCCTACTGTTATGTCACAGTAATTATTTGACGATTAGCATAATTTCGTATTTTTTCTGTACTTCTTACTCAAGTTTTTACACGTGCATACAAATATTTAAGTAATGTTAAAGCATTGAGAATTTAATACGCTAGATGCCATATGAAGAAATTTTGATCAAAAATGCTATATAAATTAAGCAGTTCTGCCTTGAATATTAATTTCAGATGGAATTTTGCCACAGCGATGTAGCAAGACTTATGTTTATATTTTTATACCAGTATACAAAATCATATTGAAATGTTTCATTCTAAGTTTTTTGAAGGCTATACATGATTAATTTATATTAATTTGCATCAGTTACAGTAAATTTATGCAAATATAAAATTTCTTAAACATTTAATTTTATTGTCAACATGCAACTCACTGCCGAGAATTCACAAATTCAAAAAAAGTAATTAAAGAATTTTTGAATGCTGGTGAAATGTAATTCACTTTCATATATTATGAAAGTTTTTGAGCGAACAGTTTTGTATTCAAAAAGTTTTCCCAACAAAAAATACAACAATAAGAAATATTGGTCTTGTCAAATATGTGAAAGTATGCGCAGGTTATGTAAAAAAGTGGCGAACAGAGAAGGAGAAGTGAGTTCAGGAATAATCAGACTGCATTTCACGTGATCTGTGGCGGATAGAAAATATTAGTGCAACAATATCTTTATTTTTCGTTTTTTAAGGATTTTAAAATTTTTCTACAGAAAATTTGATGTAATTTTGAATTGAAAAAGTTGGAAAGCTATTTTTTAGTAGAAAAAAAAGTTTCAAATGGAAACCAGGAAGGATATACTGTATAATTTCCACATCCCATTCAATGATAGTGTAAAATTCTCTATGACCTGACTTTGACCCTAGAACATGAGAAACACGAAACAACTGGCATTATTCCGATTAAAAAGATTAAACATTAATTTACTAATAGCAAAATGCTAAAATGATCAGGACGTAATGCAGTAGTGGATGCAAAACATTTTGTGACATTTTGCAAAACATCAGCAGTTCAATTTGACTTATTGAGGGAGAAAATAATTGCGCCGTTTATTGAGAGCAAATTGAAATGAACTGAGAGCGCAAATTCACGTTTGATTTATAACGAACTTTTTAATAAATTTATAAAGATTTATAAAAAATAACTTTTAATTAATGGTCATAATTTTCTTTAGACTTTTGAAAATTCATTGAATTTCTAGAAGATCTTAGTGTAAGGATTTGAGCATTTAATAAATAGAATAACTTTTTATTTTGCATGGTGAACAAAAATTTTCAATTTCTTGAAATTTCAAAATATTTTTGGAAAAGTGTGAACTCAGTAAAATTCAGTTTTTAATAAGCTTAACTAAATTTATATAAATTGTGTTAAAACAGCAAAGGAGACAATGAAACTCACTGCATCATAATTGGTTAAAGTCAAGTAAATTAAAAGCGATCAAACTTTCTTGGAAAAATATCTTTTTCAGTTTGCTTATCCTATTCCATAGTCCATGTTGATGGACACAAATTCGTAAAGACAATTTTAAAAAAATTGCAAGGTTCATATTGTTTTCCAAGAATCTCTATACAACGATGGTAATCAGCAAAATAATCAGAACAATGTTTAGTACATTTCATTTGTGGATATCGTATGTAATTGGATGATGAAAAGAAAAATTTTTCTATTTCTGCTTTGTATTGTTGCTCATTGTTCTCTCGATCAAACCATTTCGGCGTAATCTCTTCTCGAGCTTTATACTCATTGTATTTCTGCTTCAGTTTCTGCATTTGTTCATCAAATGTATCTGGTATTGGATCAAATTTTTCGCTCATGTTACTTCTATTTTCACGTTTCTGAAAGAACAATCATTTTTCTATAGCGTACACCAAATACTCAAGAATTATGTTCCAACTACTGCAACATATTGAATCACTTTAGTGTAAACTGTTCCCATTTTGCAAAGATTTTGAAATAATTATAACTTTTATGTACTGATGTTTTTTGAACAATGCTTGATTTGCAAATATTAAAAAAATTTAATTATTCATTTGAATTTTTGCAAAATTACCAAATCCACTGACTAGTTTTTGCGCAACACATTATAATAAGATCAAAAGAAAGAAATGAAAAATGGCTATAGGGAATAATTCATCTTATTTTAGTTTTACTAAAAATATCACATCTGCTGAAAAACTATCTATCTACAATCTGAAATATTGAAGTTTATTAACTGGACCTGATTTTAATAATTATTTCAAAAAATAAAACTAGTTAGTAAACAACGACTAGGTGAAAATGAAAAGAATTGACTGAAGATGTAATTTATCTGAAAAATAAAATTTATACAGTTATGCATAATAGTTGCTTATTTAAATATTGATCAAATATAACTCGTGAGTTTCTTAAAATGTAATCATTTCAGTTATTGTTCAAAAAAATGCCTAAATTTAATATCATTAAATAACTATAGTTCTACTAAAAAAAATTTGTTCATGTAATGCTGCTAGATTGTTTTGCTTCATTTTCATCCCAAGTTTTCTTTTCCTTTGTTTTTTATTTGTTTAGCATCATATATTTTTTTGTTGGAATAATTAATAACAATTTATGGTTTTTTGGGGGACTTTCAAATTTAAATTAATTGAAATTTACCGTGTAGAAATATTACATCGATATAAAATTTTCTGGATAGCTTATACAATTACTAAGTTTAGTACTCTGTTATAAATTTTGTTGCCTGTTGTACTATGGATTCAAGCTAGATGTAATAATGCTATTATTGTGGCAAAATATGTTGCGAATGCACTAATTTAAGTCAATAAGTAGTTTCAAAATTAATATTGCAGGAATATTTTATCTAGAAACCAGTGCTAAAGACTACCTAGAACTCAATAATTTAGCATGTGAGACTTATTCATTGAAACACAGGGATATAATGAACATAATTTTTTTGTAACGCTCACAACTGATGCTATAAGAGGACAGAGAAACGTAAAATTCTTATGCTTAATAAGATTTATAGCATACATTAAAATGGTTCATTTTTTGGCCACAAAAAGACATCTCATCAAACATGAATAGAAATTTTGAGTGTTAGATTAAGTGTATAAATATTATTTTTTAATGAATTAAAATATCATTGATTAAGTGCCCTTTATACGATTTCAAAGTGATGCTTTACAATGTGAAGAATATAAATCACTTAGCTAGGATTCAAACTTTTTAATCGAATTGAACTTGATTAAACTTTGCAATTTTTTGTAATTGAATAAAGTATACAAAAATCAAAAAATTCAAAATATGATTGCAAATAGGTTAATGTATGCAAAAATAAATTTAGCTCTTATGCGTAAATAATTGTTAAGAACTATATATTACAAAATATTTAAGTGCAAAACTGATCTAGCAAAAATGAATGCAAATTTTTGAGGAAAAGAATAGCTTATGATTTAAAGGAACTAAAAACTTTATTTTTTGCATTATTAACTCCTAACAAATCTGGAAAAGGTTGTCTAACATTCCGGGCTATCAATGGTTTCAAATTCATCGAAGTTCGTACTTACAAATGACTATGATAAGCGAATGATTTAGATCCCTAATTATTTTAAAATTTACTGCTAAATTCAGTATTTCCAAGCACGTAAAAAGTCAGAAATTTTTCTGTAACTGAAGTTTATGAAGACTACCTATCGTAACATTTTTTGGAATTTAGAAGTCTAATTCTTAGAATCATTTGACAAATCTTTCAGCATCTTTCCAATAATCACTAAATGTGATTAAATAATGCAAATACTAGGACTTTGTTTTTTTTCAGAAAACACTGGAATATAAGGTTCTCAACTTTTTAAATTGAAAAACGGCATGAAGTATTATTGTTTAAATAGTAACATGAATTCTTTTTAATGCGAAGAAAATTATCAACTAATGAATATTTACTTTTAAATTCATGGTAAAGTACAAAAAATATGACGTATTTGTTTCCAGAAAAATAGTGTGATAAAGTTATGAGATTGAATTTGAAAGTTAGTCTGTAATATAATTTTTTATGAGTAAAATTTATCATTTGATATTTGGAAAATGTTGAAAATAGCAAACCTAATGAAGCAAAAGGCAAAAGATAATTATTTACTGATAATCAACTATTTTTCATGATTTTAAATTCATCAAAATGATTAGTTTTATCCAAAAGCATAGTAAACATATTTGGTGTAAAAAGAAAGTGCTCGAGTCTTAATTCTATTTTTTAAATACATTTCTAAAAGATTATTAATAAATTTTGAATATTTTCAGGAAAAGTAATACAAAGCCTCTTGCCACAGTAAACATACAAAATACAAAATCATCCCATAATAAAAAGTAAAAATTATTAGTTGTTGTAAGAATTTAGAAGTATAATTTCTGCAAAAGGAAAGCAAAATATTCAAACCGCATTTCAAATTGTATCTTATTTATTCATTTCAATTAAATTCTAAAAGTGACATAAATTATTTTCTTTTTTGAAGCATCTTGAGATTTGCCGTAGAAAAAAATCAACCTACCTTGGCTCATGTGAAAATCCTGCTAATCAACGATAGCATCCGCCGAGTTGAATGGATGGTATTCTGTAACAATAAGGAAATTACGGTAAGGTGTAAAATCAGTGAAGTAATCTTTTATCATATCTTTATCTGACTTTTGTTATATATGTAATTATTGCACACGTATTTCTATTATTTACTACTCACAGTACAAATATATAGTCAGAACCAAACACGTTCGGTTCAATTGAACCGAAAGCTCACAGTGAGATAAATTTAACATGGCAGCATTCTGAAGCTGAAGTATTATCTAAAAAATTACTTACATCAAGAATGCAGCTTCTAACAAAACTGATTGATACTGATTCTGGCAAGCAAACTGTTGAGGCAGTTAGAAAATTACAAGGTATTCATCAAATATCAAAATTAAATATAACTTCAGTTCAAAATAGTTTTGCTTGGTGAACTGATTTAGCTGTTGAAGCCAACTTTACTTTCTTATTTAACATCTTTTTTTCTAACTTCGACAACTAGGCAATTCAATAAAAAAGCCTATGATGACTTTTTAGGTAGTATTTTCTCAAAAAATAAATTTACGAGTAATTTTTGAAACCACAAAGCAGTTATTTACTCGTAAAAACTTTTGTTTTCTTCAAGCAATCATAGACCCGGAAACAGAATGCACTGTGGATGATTTACCCATACATAAAATAGTATTCCAATCGGAGGCACTGACTGAACGGTCGAGCAGTATCTCGAAATCAAAGTTTGTTGATTTAAAAAAATATATATGCTACTTATTTCTAATTTTGCGTTCAAAATAATTAGACGAGACAATTTTACAAGCTCTGCTATATCAGTTATTGTTATAACATTTGTTGCATGAAGTAGTTTTTTTCACATAATTGAAAATCGAGATCTTAATAAGTCTTAGTATAATTAAAGGAATACTGAGATAATAGCTTTTCTCCAAAAAAAAGACAATTATCGAAGTGTGAGTGATGTGGTAACTTTGTAGACGTATAAATGTTACAGAAAGGAAAATAATCAGGAAATTAATGTATTGGACTCTTTACTTAGCGATTCAAATGTACTATATTGGCTGATTGTTTTCCTGTGCTGTTTCCTTGGAGCTTTTATTTTACGCTGCATTTCGAAAAGTCGTGGAAAGCGTCGTCGACATCAAAAAAAAATAAAAAAATAATATGCTTTAATTTCAAATAAAATTACTACTAGATAACTGCTTTTTATTTCAAAATACTGATCTACACTGTAATTTAATAATCATACTATGTAATAAAGTAATTTTCACTAAATGCTCCTAACATCATTTTAAACTTAAACAGTATGGAGTAATTAAATAGAAATTATCTACAAATGATAATACTGTGATTTTAACATCTTGTATTTTTGAAGCAAAAACTATTAGAAATTAATATCTGTACTGTAGCTGTTTAACAAAAAATAAACTTGTACTTTTCTTGAAATACAAAGTAAATCATATATAACTAAACCAAATTAAGACGAATATTTCTTGGACTAACTTGGTTAGATCACTAATTGTTTGACAATAAAGGCAATCCTAGCACACAAAACAATTTCTCGAGTGGCTCCTTCAGCATTTGCTTGATTATTTTTAGTCGTTATTTGTGCACATATATCACGTGCTTTCTTTAAGAATGTTTTCATTCATGAACCAACTTTGTTTGAAGCACAAATTTAAAAAATAAAGCGCAAGCATTTTTCAGGATATTTAACTGATATGAATCTATAATAAATATGAATTATTGCGTGAATGATGACTTGCTGATCGTTAGAAGTTTTATGTCATTGAATGATTTACTCGGTACTTCCGTCAATTTTTTCGGAAATATAAAGTGTCAATTATCGCTTGAGAGTAGTATTCCTTGTCTAATTTATATTCCCTGTTTCGATGTTTCCCTTCTCTTTAAATTATTATGTTATAGTATAAAGTCACTTGATTACGTCTGAGTTACGACTATAGATATTTATTGCATAATTACTATCAATCATGTTCTTGTTTCTGAGCTGTTGAAGCAGCTAGATCTCCACTTTTATAGTCATCACTTAAAAATTCCAGTTCATGATTTAAAAAAAATGCAGAAGAATTAATTTTAAATGAACAGGCCAATTAATATTAGTGCATATATAATAAGCAGCAATCAAGGATACTAAATCTTTCGAGGTTTGACAGCACTGATTTTCCCGAAACTTTCATTAATACATTTTGTTTTTGTCTTCATTAGAATATCAATTCACTGTTCCTTCCTTATACATGTTGCTAATCCAAAAAATGTGAATGCTATTTCACTTTCAAACACTCTATCTTTTATTACTTAATAGTAATTCTGGTGTGAAAAAAACATATTGGGTATTCCAAACCAAGACTCGTTGCTGGTTTTTGCTAAAAAATTCACGGTACATAAAGCATGGACATTATGTCTATCAGATTGCTTCGTGTACTGTGAATTTTCAATACTTGTCTGTTTTTTAATATAATGAATGCACAGGTATGAAGGCACTGCTGTTCTCTATTGCTCATTTGTGAAAGAAGACATTCTGAGAACTAGATTTTGGTGTGTTACATCCCATACTATTCAAAAAGCAGATTTGTATGAACATGGAGTAAAATGCTGCAAAATACAAATTAAATTAAATTAAATGACATTGCAATGAAAATGAAAAACACTCCAAGTTTTGCGTAATTTCATGAGATTTATTTGATAAAAATTGAGAACAGACCACTCAATGATCATTGGACAAGATTTTAAGTTAATGCAATGTTTAATGCTTCATTTATTTATTTCTTGCTCTAATCAGCTTAGTTGTCATTTCTGTAATTCTGCATTATATTAGAAGGTAATTTGTATCACTTTAAAAAAAATTTTTAACAGTTACATTCTTAATTTCTATCACATCCTGAGTACATTAGTCTGATTAATTAATTATTCCATACTTTCTTCCTCGAATGACTTGTCTTCTATGATGAAAGTAGTACTCTAACAGGTTCCTCAATTCGTATTGGTGGTAAAACAGTATTTTTGCGAGATCTGTTAAACTATGAGAAAAAATTACTTTTCACAATTTTAGCAGCATCATGAAATTCATAACAGCAGAGGAAATAACTAGATGGCTTGGTAACTCTCTTAAATTAAAAACAAAACTTTTATGTAAAAAGATAAAGGACTTTTAATAAAATGAAAAAAAAGTTCGACGGAACATTGGTTTTTTGAGATAGTAAATTTGCGAATGACAAAATGGAAAGTACCTGCTTTCGAGATAACTGCAGGCGGTTTTTCATTTGCTTCTGCGTAAAACGTATTTTGAACATATTTTTCGTATAATTGACACTAGAAGTACCAAGTATAGCACTTGGACGCTTTTGAATATGTAAACTTTGTTTGCTATTAAGCAAGTTTTGGGGTTGAAATTCCAGGTTTCTAGGCAAAGAAGTCCGTTTCGACAACGTTGACATAATATGTTGTTGCCTTTCCAATTCCATTTTACAAGGTATTATTAGTAAGTTCTGAAGTTGCGTGACAGCAAGTGATGTCGATAGTCTACAATTTTTTAAGTTCTAGTTTGCAAAACTACATGAGATTGGAAAATTTTTACTCAAATCAAATTTCATATGCAAAGTTATTATCATTAATCACTTAATCATAATAAGTACCTCAAAATTTCTTGCATAGCTTCAGTTTTTTTGGTGAGATGCCCAACGGGAAATGGTCCATGTACGAATGAAAACGAGGAAATATCACTAGCTTGCCAACCACCTCTAACTATGGCCTCCTGTTGTTTTAGACAAGGATTGTTCTTACTAATTGATGAATGTTTAATACTGATTATTAAAGAATTTTTTAGACCACACGGTCCTGAAATAATCTTGTTGTGAACTATTTATCTGTATTCAGGTTCAGTACAGTATAATACTGAAATAATTTTAAAAATACCTCCTAACGATAAGTTAAAAGTGCATGCTAGACAAATTTATTCGAAAATATTCCAGATCCTCATAAGAGAAAAAAATTTATTAAAAATATTTAGTGTTTGATAAATCATCAGTACTGAATGAAGAATCCATAAATTTTTAGCTTACTACTGATGAGAAATAAAAAATAACAGTTAAAAAAATCATTGATTTTTAGATAGTACTGGATTCCTCTCTAAAGTTAATGATCTACCGGAGCTATTGCTATCATCACTGTTGGGTGACCGTATAGAGAAGCTTGATAAAGCATCTGCTTCGAAAGATTCAAATGGCGATGTAAATAAATCAGAACTCGACGATTCATTGGACACTTCTACAGAACTAAAGATTCCATGAGATGGTGATTCAGAGCACAAATCTACTTTTACACTTGTGTAAAGAATACTTCAAATTAATTTCGTTTTTTATTTCATAATCTGTCAGTATACTTTTGAAAATACGAATACTTGACCTTCATCAATGGAACTAAATGTATCGATAGTTGACTGACTGCTTAGCTTGCGTGAAAATTGCTTGAATTCTTTATAAGCAGCGCTGGTAGTTAAACAATCACTTGGTTTGAATGTTGCTTGGTTCCGCAAAGACACTAACGATGGTCGATTTTGTGAAACCTCGTTTTGATAACGTGTTATTTTGGGTGTATCAACACTGGCTAATGAAGCTCTCCACCGATCATACAGAAGCATATATATTGCCATAAAATTGTCATAAGATTCATTTTTCAGTGACTAAAAAAAATTTTTTTTAAATGAATTGCTTTTGGTGGACAACCATAATTTCGTAATGTTATTTTACTTGACTTAATCCTTGAATATAGGGGTGTTAGTTAGATCCAGATTGATTTTGGACCGGTACAAATCTTTACGATATTCATTTTAACAGTATCTTACTAGATATCTGAAGTAGAATGAATGTAAGTGGAATACTGACCTTTAAAGTAAGGTTAGAATCAATTCCAAGACTCTGCATAAGATTCAAAATTTGATGTTGGGGTTCAACTGGATCGTATGAAGGAGCAAGAAATTGTGCTTCTTTACATTTATTATGAATACTTTGCATCCATTGATGTTTTTTAATTTGCTCAATGGTAGCTCGCTTCTTCGGGTCCAGTGTCAGCATTTTGCGTATCAGATTTTCGCATTCTTTAAATTAATCTTTACGATGATCATATCTCCAACTTTGTGCTTACAATGCACTCGTATTTAGTAACTTCAGCAAAAAAACACTTTATTTCACTGGAAAAGATATATACCTGTACTCATGAAATAAGGAATCCGAAAATAGCCACTAAGAACACGATCACGTAATAACTGTAGGCTGGAGCCTTCAAATGGCAGTACTCCGCAAATGAGAACATAAAGGATAACACCGAGGCTCTAAAAAGATCATGTAAAGAGAATTTCGAACACTTTACTAACAAATTCCAGAAAATGATATGGTTTAAAAAAATATCTAACAATATGCTCAATATAGCTCATTAATAACTCAATGAATACCCAAACATCAATTTCAGGCCCTATGTATCGTTTTCCTTCGAAAACTTCAGGAGCTGCATAAGGAGGTGATCCACAAAATGTATCTAGTGTGTAATCATCGCTATAAAAGTTGCTAAATCCAAAATCAGCTATTTTAATATTAAGCGCTGCATCAAGTAATAAATTTTCAGCCTGTAATACGTAACTTATTTAGCCTTTAAAAAGTACATTCATTGCCTTCTATTGAGATCATCCATAAATTATATGTTAAGTTATAATCAGAACGTTTGTGTTAGCTGCATTTCATATATAAAAAACTAACTTTGAGGTCTCGATGTACAATTTTTAAATTATGTAAATAATCAATGGCAGATATAATTTGTGCAAATTTTTGCCGTGCATTCTCCTCAGATAAACGATTTTGCTTCGCTATAAAATCTACAAAATAAATCTTTAAGAAATTTTTACGAACGAGACAAATCTGTCCATTTCCGAAATTATTCATCATCTTAAAATTATATAAAGATAATTAAAATAAACAAAAACCGCAACAAAAATTTTTGCACAATATTACTAATTAGAAATATAGTAACCTCTCTGAACCGTCTTATGACTGCGCGAGAAGCAGTGTGATAATATTTTTCATCAATGATTTTATTTATTCACTTACCAAATATCTCACCGTTTGGAGCATATTCGGTAACAAGATACAACATATTCTTTGTTTCTATAACCTACAAATAGTTTTTCAAATTTTAAATTTGTACCATCTCGCTACTATGCTACAGTTAACATCAGAATGAAAATTAGCAAATTTTCCGTGTTATAATCACATGAAACATAAAAGATGCACGATAGATATTTAAGTGATGTTCAGACCTGATAAAGTCTGATAATATAAGGATGATTGAGCTTCTTCAATACTTCAATTTCTCGATAAACTTTATCTAAATTCGCGTCGTTTAACCGACCTTTATCAACAATTTTAATGGCTACCTGCAAGAAAGGATGTTTTCTGAGGGAAAAACGTTGCAAAGAATATTTTGCCTCGTTCTCGTTGTGTTAATGAAGAGGGTAAAATATTCCTAAATTGATCATTAATAATATGCAACCGATAATTTGCTAACAATTGCATAGAATGAATGAAAGGTGATTACTCTATATCAAGTTAAATAAATTTTTGATCGTTTTAGGCAAATCTATGTACTTTCCGACTAATAAAAGCGTTAGTTTAATCAATGTCAACTGCTACTCTAGTGCCTGCTTGGTTATATATTGTTATCGCAACATAGCGAAGAAGTTTTACCTTCGAATTAACGTATGATACTAGTAAGGTTTTAGTGATAACGGTGGAGGAACGTAACTTAGCATTAATCAGGGAAATTAAAAAGTGGAGAGAGCAGGTAATAGCCATCTCAAGGTAAGTCGTATAGTTGACTAGATTAAGCAATGCTGGAACGATAATTCCGATTTAAATGATCACCAGATTCAAACTGGAAGTTATGAAAAGTGAAAGCTGCGAAGATTAAATAACCTCTGTTTTGGTGATGCGATGACGAGCGAGTTTGACGAGAGCGTAACTGCCTTTTCCAATAGTTGATTCGATTTCGTAAAAGCCTATTTTGACGAGTGCTCTTGGCGGTTTCGGTGGTATTGCTGGCGCTACTGCTATTGTTACTGCCCAAGTGTCATCTGACGAAGTTGCCGCGGTAGTGAGAGACATAAGGTGAGATTAGAGTTTCGGACTAAGGTGTGAGGTCCACATGTGTAGCGGATACTGCTAATATAAAGTGGGTTTATATAAATAGTAGCTGCTCACGGTATTACGAATGTAATTAGTGATTTGAGAATTAGAAAGCTGAAATAGCTAGCAGTGGTGAAAAAATAAAATCAGACGCATGTTCTGCTGTTGACAATGGCAGTACGAGATTTGAAGGATCACGTTAAAATTGCTGACTTGCTAGTAAGGATACACTTTGGAAATGGCTGCGCTGATGGCATGTGTTTGTCCTTCCCACTTCAAGCTTCATTTTTCAGTGAGATTAGAGCAAAAGAGCTTCTTCAGGAAGACTTGTAAAAAAGAGGAGAGGGAGATGGAAACCGAATGACGTAAATTCGCAACCAATTACGTCATAAGAAGGGGTGCAACTTGCTTATTGCTCAATCAGTCAACTTTCTCAATGAATACAGATTAATGCGACTGCATTTCCATTTCCTCCTTAGTTTTTTCGTTTCTCAGAGATGGAGGCATGATTTTGGTCACTGTGGAAACCATGCTTAGAATTGGTCTCCAATATTTTTTTCCTAATACACTTGGAAATGGCTGTGCTTATGGGATCGATGTCACCCTTCCGCGCATCTACCACGCATTTATGTACTACAACATCGCTTCTTGACAGCTGCATCTGCCCATGGTCTATCTATCTATCTATCTAATCTATCTATCTATCTATCTATCTACCTATCTATCTATCTGTCTATCTATCTATCTGTCTATCTATCTATCTATCTATTTGTCTAATTAACTATTCATGCAACTATCTAACCCTAACCATTTATCTTTTTATCTATTTATTTCTGTATTCTTTTTTTATTTACTTCATTTACTTTATTTATGCATATGCAATAAAAATATCAGAACACAATCCAACGCCGGGATATACTTTATTTATTTACTTACTTACCTATTTACTCATTTATATTAGTTTATTTATTTAATTTATTTGCTAATTTGTTTCTTTATTATTCCATTCGTCTACTTATACACTCGCATGCTTCTTGTCTTAGTAGTCAGGTCACATTCTGCATTTCAAAGGGGCCGGCATTCTCAAACGATCGTTCACCTAAGCTAGTGTTTCAGATTGTTGGCTAGAACTGTCTTGGAATTGTAGCCATCACTGCAACATTGCAGCTATTCTTATCATGATTGGAATAAAATTTAATATATTCACTGCTTGATATTTTCTACCAGTTTTCTTTCATATGTAACAAAAAATAGTTTCAAAAGAGAAAGCGAGAAAAACTAAAGAAAAAAATCAGTTACTGAAATGCTTACTTTTTTATAAAATTGCTGACATCATTACATTTTATTATTCATATTAATAAACAAAATTAATGACCTAGAATTAATGTGAAAAAAGAGGTACCGTTATCTATTTTTCATCTCATTCTTATGAATGATTGAATATTTGCACTAGCGCAGAAACTCATAAAAAGCGAACTAATGAGCAATCTGAAATTTTTAAGCAAAAAATTGTAGCATAAATTACTGTTTCTGATGAAGAACTGAATGAGCAGTCATAAATATGCACATTAATTTTTGTTACTTTCAAAATTTCTTTATAGTTGCATTAAAAAACCAAGTGGTAATGTTCTAGTCATCCTTTGTATAATAAGAACAGACGAATAGATTAAAAATTATAAATTCACTGTTTAATTTTTATCTCGTGCTGTCATCTACAGTATGATGATGATAACATCAATAAACTTTCCTTATTTCATCAGTTTTCATGTTTACCGTATTCTGGGAAGAATGTATTACAAAAAGGCATTAATTCTTTTGTTTGTATTCTCACATTTTATCACTTTTTTCTACCACTTATCCTCTCTTCAGTTATATATATCCTTCGGCCCGATCAGAAAGTTACTCTTTACAGTTTTTCTTGGAAATCTAATTTTTAATGAAGCTATTATTATGCACTATATATAAACTGTAAGCTGAAATAATAAAAAATAAGTTATAACAAAACTAATGATCGTAGACTCAATAATTTTAAGTTGCGACTTTGAAAAAATTTCGATCCATTTATCTCAGCTAATATTTGATAAATGAGCACAAAAATTATAACAGGTGAATATCAGTGTTTGCAAAAAACCTATTAAGAACATGCAAAAAATATGTTGAAGGAATGTGCTCCGTTCACTTCATTTTCATTAGAGCAAATTTGCATAACTTCGGAAATCATTCAATAGGACGTAGAATTATAAACATGTCTTGTATGCGACAAAATGAATCCGATGTTTGATGAATGTTGTAAGAAAATAATGAAAAAATTTGACGGAGAAAAATGCAGTCCGATATTTTTGTCGAGAAATGCAAGAATAAAAAGGGAGTCAGTAAATTGCTTGGCAAACAATTACGTTTTGGTTTTAAAGCAATGAAAAGTTTGATTAACTTTAAAGACTGCTTAATTAATGTATAATGCAAGATCTTGTAAATTCAGGTCAGTTCCTACTCATTTTTATGTTTCTATCATTTAATTACGGTTCGATTTCATATTATTCAGCAGTTGATTATTGCAGACTGTTTTATCTAACTGATTAATCCTTAATTTAACCATTATAACTTCCTCATCTGGAGCACGTTATAAAGTTTTTTTAATCTAATTTAGCCAGTGGATGATTCCATAACTAGGAAAGTTAAGAATCAGAAAAAGCAAACAATCACTAATAAGCTCTGAAATGAAGTATATGTTAAATTTTCGAAATTCAAAAGAATGAGCTGTTTTTAGACAATTAAAATGTAATGTCAGACAAATGCTTGATGGCTAAAAAGAAGTTAAATCTACTTAACAATTGTTATTCTGTAGAATTTAAATAGCTAACTTTATTTTTGATATACAATCTGAATTTAAACATGAACAAATCGCGTTCAAAAGGAATGCATCACACCACTCGGTTCGAGCATAATTTCATTGTTTTATATCAGTTATTCACATGAAAGTAAGCCACTGAGAAGTGAGATAAAAATTGATAAAATATAACAAACAATTATTCTGCAAGGCAGTTGATCAAAAACAGTAAACTGGAATAGTGAAAACACATGAATTGTTCAGAATTTCCAACTCCAATTAGAATTATTATAAAAATACGAATATTTTAAATAATTTATATTGTCGTCCTAATAAGAAATGTATATATATTTGACTCAAAGTTCTAACCATCATTCAAATTTTCGCCCAACAACTGCTTCCTTCCGAAAAATATCTCCATAATGAACAATTCATATGCAAATTATTACAAATACATCAAGTGTTTAGAAAATGGCGACACAAAGTCCGATAACAGAATAGATGACTTTCCAAAATTACTTTCAAAATAAAATAAGGCTAGAGAAAATTTTTATGATGAAGGAATACTGCAGAATGAACAAGGAATGAAATACAGCTTGATGATGACTATGTGTGCTAATGATATACAGTAATTGAAAGTGGACAAGATATTGATTGTACAAAGTTGCCTTGTAAATACATTTAATGAGTGAAATTTTGCAGCCAATTCAAATTTGCCCGTTCTTTTGACATTTTAATCAATATATAAGTAATACATATTGGAAGCGAATACTTCTAAAGTGCACAAGTTTATACATGAGTTGATATCTGACTCATTGGTCGTTCCAGAATCCGAGATATACCATTTTGCACGGGGCCAACAGATTCCACATCTGGTGAACTGATTTCAGCTAATGTTCTGAACAACTTGCCCTAAAGGTGAGTTTTTCTCAAAAAATTACTGTCTAATAATGGATGAATTTTTCAAAAAATATGCTAAAATAATTGAATGGCTTAATTATTCTGAACTGTAGATTTTCTAGTGGAAAAATGATTTTTTCTAGAAAAATGTTTCTTTATTAAAGCACTAACTATGTTAAAAGCCCTAATATATTATATTTTCGAAAAATTTGACGACGTGAAGATTTGGATCGTTATTAACTTATGAATTTTGTTAATGTGAATCCAGACAAAGACGTCATATAACGTTTATAGAAACATGTTGGGAGAAATAAAAGCTTGCTTGCATAGTCTCTAACATGTGTAAGAGATGCACTATATCGTCTAACTAACTGGTCATTTTTGAACCATATAGTTTCAGTAACAGAATAATAGCGAGGATTACTTTTTTATCACTATTTGGAATCAAACATTTAATGAAAATAACATCTAAACTTGCCCTCAACCCTTGGTAGCTATACGGTTCGGTAATGCTAGCAACGCCGAGAGGAGCAGAAGTCGTCGTTGTACCCATGCTAGATGCAAAACTGTGGCAAACAGGATCAGTATGCGAATTTCGCTCATTAACACCAAAGTCAATGGAGGGAGCAGCAAATGCTGTATATGTACTGCCATTAGCAAATAATGAGGGTGACGAATAATCCAAACTTGGATTACTTTGAGGCACTGAGATATAGTCCTAAAATTCAATTTATAGTGAATAGGATTACAATCTAGAAGAATTTTGAATTTTTCCATTTAAAGTTGCTTTTCCCTTTGCTCAAAACATTTTAAAAATTGTCAATATCACTTTACTTTAACATAGAGCAGTTCATGACTTTCATTTGCCGTAGAATGATAGGTATCAATAAAATATTGACCACAATCAATAGCTTCGCACTTGACATTAACGTCAGAATAATTATCTGAAAGTTAGCCTACAACAACTATAGCATGTCAAAATAAATAGGATAGACTACATGCAAAGTACTACCCATAACGCTAAAAGTATTTCATAAAGTTTTATCGAATTTACCATTAAAGCAAGCTGTTTTTTTATACGAGCGTCGGCGATATCGCCAAATACCACGACAAATTGCAATGGATATAGCGAAAAGTAGTAAAGAAACAGCTAGGATACAATACTGTATTGGTACAATTTCTGAAAATTCTATTTTCAGGCTTAAAGAGCAACGCTTATTTTTACAATAAAAAGGTAGTAGAAATATTGTAACAAATAATCAAATAATTAAATTTACTGTTAAGAAATAATTGACAATTCAAATTTTGTTTACTATTTTATATTATTGTCATTTTTTATTTTTTTTTTGTTCACAGCAATAACTCAATAAATTTTTAATCCAATGAATACTAATACTCTTTAATTTAGCTATCTCCTGCTAACAAAGACTGAATTCATGAACAATAATACCGAATTCAAGTGCTTTTTGTAAATTCAGCTATAGTACAGAAAATCTTAATTAGGAATCAAAGCCTTATTATGAAATTTAATCAACTTGATCTTTGAAGTTTGGATAGTAAGAAGAAATTTAGACCTTTCTGTCTTTAAAAATTTGAAAATACAGATGGTGTCACAACTAGAATATCAAGAAAAATTAAAAAGGTACCAATAATTGTGTCAACAATACTTTTCTGCTTTAAACAGACTGTCTGAAAATCACGACCCAGTTCGTTATATGCAGTGCAATTATAAATACCGAAATCCGACTTCCGAACGTTTTGAATCACTAATCGACTTTCTACACCAAACTGTCGTGGAACTTGGCGAATCTGCATTTTCAAAAGCAAAAAGATGCATACAATTAATTGAGACGAATTTCTTAAAAAAAATCAAAGAGTTAGGGTACCGCAAAACAGTGAATATTATAACTACTAAAATATCAAAAAAGTACACCTGAAATCGACTTCCCAGACGCCCGTATTCAAATGATATCCCATTTAAGGACCACAAAACATCTTGAGGCTGAGGACGACCTCGAATCTAAAAAACAAGCTTGCAGTCATTTTTGTCTAATTTTTACTACTATTTTATTTTTATTGTTGACGGCAAAATGAAGTTAATAAAAACACTTGCTGAATGGCAGGAAAAATTAAAGGCAAGTCGAAAGTACATGTTATTTAATTGTTCTATGAGATAATGAGACAGGAAAAGCAAATTTTGCCAATAACTAATTAATCTATCAAAAATCATAATATTTCAAGTAAATTAGCTACCAATCAGATTTATTATTTCTTTTTCTCCACAAGTGTCTACAATCTACATTTGTACTGTAAAACACATAATTTTTGAATTTGGAAGCGAACTTTATGGAACAGATAATTTTAAAGTACGATAAGTATTCAATTTGCATTTTATCCATAATTTAACCATGAACAATTAAAAATAATAAAAAAAGGTAACGTACTGCTCAATAAGATGAGAGAAAAAAATAATATATATATTACCGAACCTCACAAATGATTTCAAGGTTTTCTCCAACAGCAGCAACAATATCCTCGTTCATGCTAACAGAAGGTGGTCCTTTAATATGCAGATAGTTTATTAAACGAGCAGAAGAAAAACCTTGTACAGTAGCAACACATTCATATTCACCACGCTGCCAACTTTGAACGGATTCAATAGTGAGACTAAAATTTTCAACTTTAATTTCTTTCGCTAAATGCCTTCAACTATGAAGGCATTTAGCGAAACACAGCATGTGCAACAGGCAAAAAAGGAATCTGTGATATATAACAATACTTTCCAAAAAAAAATCCTTTCAAGTTAAATTGCAAGGTTTAAAAAAATATTTGGCTTTTCTAATGATACAAATTAATTGTTTAAATCAAATAATCATTCGGCTAATGTTTCATGATACTTTTCCGTAACTATCAAAGAATGTGAACAGTTGAAACAAAAAACTCAAAATTTACTTATTTCCTCGAGCTATAACTTCACTATCAGCTACTTTAGTCCAGTGTACTGCTGGAGCAGGATTTCCGATAGCTTCACAGACAAAAGATGCTGTTTCACCTGGATTAACAGCCTGATGTTGCTCTCGTGATATAATGTAAGCTCCATCTGCAAATTTGTACAAATTAAATTTTATAGCCTCAAAATTTTAAATTCACACTTCAATCTCATTTGTTATTTTAAATTTGCGTTTTAGAACAATTTTTAGCAAATTCAACAACCCAACTAATTAAAAAGGGGCAAAAGTTACATGTAACATTTAAAATAATGGAATCAGACGAATCTCCGATCGAATTTTCTGCAACACACGTATATCGCGATTGATGGTGGTCAACTTTAAGTTCTGGTATGGATAACCTCTGTAAAAGTATTTGTAGTCAAATATTTTTTTCTAGTAAAGCTGGTCATTCTAGATCTTGACATCCTAAAACTGGTCATTCTAGAATGTTTTTTAAATTATATCTTTCTTCAGCACAGCGTCATTATCAAAAATATTTGGTATTTACTGACTGAACTTAATTCCTAACCGAAGTTTAACATCAGACATATTCAAGGATGTGAAAATTGTCACATTACACATTGATGCTATAAAAAGGGCAAAAAAGCAGATTATTACCACATATTACATAAATATATCTATATATCTCAAGAATTTATAATTTTCTAGCATAAATCACAAAACTACTTTTTTTTAGCGCTTAATGTTATCAAATTTTCAGCAATAAACTTTGATTACGAAAAGCGAGAATTTGATTAAATAAAAGCAAAATTTAACAAGTAACCGAATATACTGTAAACATTAACAAGTGTTGAATAAACAAACGAGTGAATTTACAATGTTTGTAGAACAAATCTTAAATCTGAGATAGAAAACCAGCTGAAACAAAAAGTATGCAACACTAACATTAGTTATTGCGGCGTCGATTTCTTTTCCATTCTCATACCACTTTATTTTAACATTTTTAAAAGGTTTTGCCTTGATATTGCACAAAAGTTCGGCAGATCCATGCTCACGTAAGTTAGAGTCATTTACTACCACCTTCACATCTGGTGAGTATCTTAGATCAAATTGAACGGCATGTATTTGTGGCTTACTATATGTTTCGTGATTCACTACGCATACCAAATATTTTCCATCGTCTTTTACTCGAGGTGCAAAACTGCATTTACATTTGAATAATTAAAAAATTTTTGCTTTCATTAATATTTATTTCATAAACAAAACATCTAACGACAATTTAGATTACCATTTCAACATAATTAATGATCATTTATCATGAATAATTTAATATTTACTCGTATTTCCACCATCAAGTGTTTCAATTGTGATTATTTTCTTACCTTATATTACTCATAGAGTTATAAGTTCGATCATTATTAAAACTAGTGTACTCAACAATGTCCGCATTTTGGATCACTTCAGCTTCACTTACAGATTCTAGAAAGCGCGGTAAATGATCATTTATGGCTCTATGTTTTCATAAAAATTTAGTTGATTTAATCAATGAATTAAGATTATTTATGGAGCAGACTGATTACAAGAATGAACAAATAATAGATATTCAGTGCAATGATATTTTTTCTTGAACACTTTCAAAATTATGAATGAAAAGTTAT
This sequence comes from Thelazia callipaeda, assembly GCA_900618365.1. Classification (NCBI taxonomy): domain Eukaryota; kingdom Metazoa; phylum Nematoda; class Chromadorea; order Rhabditida; family Thelaziidae; genus Thelazia; species Thelazia callipaeda. The sequence continues at coordinate 65,718 of UYYF01004424.1, forward strand.
GAAATGTTAAGATTTGCAAACAATTCTATTTTCTTTTTTATAATTGCATGTTATAAATAATACCAGAATTAGCATTGAATTTTGTGTTAGTGTTGCCAAGCCAAGTTAAAATTTTTGTAGCTTTTGGATCATCTGATATGACCCAACTTATGATGGCCAAGGGTTTGCCATATCTGCTTATACAAGACTGTTGAGTAAGTTGTCCAACTACACCTTTCAGTACTGATTCGACAGATAATAACTTTGGATCTTCTGGTTTAACTGCAAGATTATTGGTTGAAAATAATATTTACCATTCAAGGAACTTATTTCAAGAATCGAATTTAACAAAATTCCACGTAACCAAATATTACTCACCCAAAACTGTCAGTTTGGCAGTGCTGGACAGAACTGTCGGACTATTATGGGCAGCTTCTATCTGACAGGCGTATTCGTCATCATCATTCATCTGCACATTAATTATCCGCAAATTGTATTCCCCTTTACTAACTTGACCTTCCATAGTGTACCTTTTGAATAACGATAAATTATAATCATTTCCTAAGCCAAAACCGTTTTTCATCCACTGTACTGCTCCTTTCTATAATAAAAATGATAATCATCACATTTTTAAGAAATATAACATTTTTCAAATTTTTTTTGACCATCATATTAAAAAGACAGTCATTAAACAAGATTAATATTCTTAAATGTACATAAACAACCTGTGATTCGACGCGACACTTTAATATAACCGTACCACCAAGTAATACGCTAGTATTTACTGGTCCCTCGATAATCCTCTGCTGTGGTTTCACATAATTTGAAATGGCTAATATGTACAGGAGCAACCACCTCATTTCTAAAATACCGTTTTACGTCCATTAATATCTCTTGAGTGCAGATACATTGCATACAGTATGTTTTTCTTATCTCCACTATCGAATCTTGGAGTAATTTCTAAATGATTACTCACTGAATTTATTCAGAAAAAATTACATTAGAACACGCCTTAAAAACCATAATTTGGCAGTACCACATGATATAATTTTATTGTTTTTAAGTTATTAAAAAGTACTAGCAATAATCATTCGGAACTATCGCCTAGTTCCTTGACCCATTACATCCTAATATTTTTTGAGGCAAATTTTTAAAAAAAGAAAGAAACTAAACTACCAAAAAAGTTTCCTAAAGAATAAAAAGCTTATGTGAAAAAATTATAACAGAATTATGATGCAGAAATAGTATCAGTTCCTTGATCTCTGGAAAAAATAAAAGTGTTGGGAGACATGGAAAGAATAGTATGCTATTTTTTTCACTACGGAAAACCAACTGGGAAAGTGCAATTGTCGAAAAAATACTCAAGAATCAAACATGGGAAAACAGTTTGTGAACAGATTTATATCTGAGAAACAAAATATAGATTTTATAAGGAGCGAATGAAAGTATGATTTAAGCAAAAATGCATTTTTGGACTTTGGTTTTGGCACAATAACAAACAGAAATTTAGAAATAATTTTTATATAGTTTATTTCATATCGACATGATACCAGTTAATGAGGGTTATTTAATTCCCTTATTTTTCTTAACAATGTGAATAACAGAACAAATTACCAGACCACCACCTTAAACAAGCATCAGTTTCAAATACTGGAAATTTAATTCCACTTAACCTTTAATGATATTCACAATATAAAATGATAAAAACGTTTATTGATTTATGGCAGTAATGTGTATAAAATGCCCATAATGAATTAATATATGAACATTGAAACCATTTTTGCTAGCAAAAAAAAGTATAAATCTAATCATAAAAATTCTTCATATTAATACACATAACATAAACAAACTGCATACAGTACAAGGACATATTTCAAAGAAAAAAAATTATACGCAAAACGGATTTATAAGAACTGTAAGACAAAATATTAAGAAAAGGCGATAAATATCTGCTAGAAATGATGATTATTTATAGATGTAATTTTTCACAGTTATTCATAAACAAGCCATCTCAACATTTGGAAAAGTTTTTTGAGAAACGAAACGAAGTTAAATGATTATAATTTAGGTAAAGATAAATGATCTACTTGAAGTATCTGTTAAATATGGTTTTTAGATTCAAGTGCAAACTTTATGAGAGAGAAAAAAACAAGACAAAAATAGAGCTAAGGAATATGAAATGGAAGACTGAAAAGATTTAGAAAATCAGTTCTTTTGAACCGTAAACGATGTATATATCGCTAACATAATTAATCATTATTTCAACACTTTAAAAAGATGGATATAAAAAGTCAAATCTTAATCTCAGTGACTAAATTTTTCTTTCGAATACATTACAATGTTGGTACTAATATTCAGTTTTGAAGTATAGTTCTTGTTTTTGAATGTATCTAATATTTAAAAAATAAAGGGACGTATTATT
>UYYF01004425.1:0-11643 GCA_900618365.1 Thelazia callipaeda
GTCATCAGAATTTTTAATTAACAAAAACTATTGGTGATGTCAATGTAAACCACTTAACTATTTACCTTCTTTCATTTTTTATTTATAATGATTAAAATAGAAATGTTTAGATCGGTAATCAAAATATAATTTTTTTATAAAATTATGGTGAATATCCTGTCGAGATGTAAAAATATTTGTTGTAAGTTTTCATACTATTCTAAAATTATTCAGAGGACGGTTATTACCGACCAGCAGAAAGAAGCATTGAAGCTTGTATTTGAACATGACCAGCATCCAAACCAGCGAACAATTGAACAACTTTCGCAAACCTTGTCGTTAGGTACCAGGACAGTTAGCAATTGGTTCCATAACTATCGAACTCGACAAAAGGTTTGACTCTAGTTTTATTCAATATACTTTAGCATTATTCTCATCAATATATACATATCAATCTTATTGTTGTACTTATTTATTACTATTAATAATTACAATCATTTTTTTTATAAAATAGAAATGTTTAGATCGGTAATCAAAATATAATTTTTTATAAAATTATGGTGAATATTCTGTCGAGATATAAAAATATTTGTTGTAAGTTTTCATACTATTTTAAAATTATACAGAGGACGGTTATTATCGACCAGCAGAAAGAAGCGTGTAGTTATATGTTTTATAGGCAAGTTTGAGAGCTAAATATTTTTCGAATGGAGATTCGAATCAAAAGAGAAATATAACTAAAGGAAAAAATAACAATGATCGCTGGAAACAGGTTTATTGCGGTTTTTTTAATTTCTACAATGTCGTTACTGGATATAAAAATAGACTATATTTTGTATATTAGTAAAATTCTGAGTTGATTTTATGTTCAATTAAGTTTTTTATGAAGTGAAAGTTTTTAATGAGTTTCTTTTCCCAGTTTTCGAGTTATAAATGTTTTTTCATTCCATCACATAATGGTTTCAAATTTTTTTGAAAGATACTGCTTATAAAATATAGATTTTTCTCTGTTTTATGCTTTTTTTTAGAAGGTTGTACAATATATCATCTTTATAATCTTTTTTCTTCATTTCGCGATTCAAAAATTTGTCATTTAATTGCTGTCATCATGGCTCTGCGATTATAGGAACTTGTGGAATTAATGAAATTGGAATCAAAGCCAAATCACTGGCCACCAACAATGGTGCCAACTAGCAACAACAATTTTACTAGAAATACTATTACTAAAAATAATTCGCTTGATAAAGCTATCGAACGGATTCAAAAGCTCAATGCAGCCAAGCAGTCGTAATTTGTTTGATTCTCATTATAAAGTTTTTTTTCGAAAAACTTAAATAGTTTTAAAAAAAACATTGAGAAAGGGTGATTTTCCGTCCATTTTTACTTTTACTTGTATTTTACCGACTCCTTCATCTTTGCTTTGTTTAAGCCTAAAGTGATAAAATATAAAATTTAGGGGCATTCAATATGTTTTTTTGTAGAAGTAATGGACTGTTTGAAAAGTTTCAGTTATGGAAATTAACCACTTGTCATCAGTGGTTATATCTTCGGTCCATGTTTTTGTGTACTAGATAAATTATTAGAAGATTTAAAATCAGAATTACGTGAATATAAAGTTAGAGATTTAAGCTGGTAAGTAAAATTGTTTGCTTTTATGGTCATTTTATTCTTATAGTCATTTTTCGTCTTATCTTTCTTCATTTGAGTTTTTCAGGATTTTCAGTTGAAAAAGATCTCTACTTCATTACTTGTACTTTGTTTTTCACATTTTGGCAAGCCTCTTCATATTTGGTTGTTTTCATTTGGAATCTCTCATTTTCTGGTTTTTGTTCCAAAATTTGATCTCACCATTATTCATACTTGTTTTTAATAACATGCTCCTGAAGCTTGTTTCTATTTGTTGAATTATCTTTGAGCTTTATTATTTTTCAGTTTTATGCACTGAAGTAAATATTCAAAAGAATTTGTAGCATTTTCTCATGTGCGTGTAGATAGAACTTCGTCATTTTGTGCTTCCCACTCAATTTGACTACTTTAGTGTGTTTAATGAAAAATTCTCTCCTTTTGATTTTCTATTCCAAATAACTTCCATAAAATGATAATATGTCTTTTCGTTCATTTCACTGGCTTATCAAAAATTTTGTAAATTTAACTTATATATAAGTTGTTTCGTAACCTAATTTTTATGGAGATTTTGGTATTTGATTTCAGTTATGCCATGTGCTGATATTGCTATCTGGTTTTGTGTCGTCTTCTATGCTTTTTATGACAGTTTGTAGTTCAAGTTCTTTTTAAGCAGTGGTATTATTATTAATTTGAATATGTTTCGGTAAAGTTCGATTAAAAATGGATCCGATTTCATATGTTTCATGTTTCCTCATTCTGTATCTGAGGTTATTCTATCTTGACATTGCTTTTTGTTTTTTTCATGAAAGGTTTTCTTTGTTTGAAGTTTGAAAATATTCTTAAAATTTCATTTTTTGTGTCACAGTATCAGTTATTGACATAATTTATAGAGCACTTGACAGCAGTGGATGGTACGCGTCGTCAACTTGAAAAAGTGGTTGAAGAACAGCGTCTTCTTATTGCTCGTTTGGAAGATGACTTATTGAATTTACAAGCTATTATACCACAATCTGTAGGAGATGTAATGTATTATCGCTTAATTTTACTAAAGTTCAATTTTTTGTAAAAGGAGTACTCTGATTTGTGATTAAGTTAAACTAATTTTTATTCGGAACATTATTTTTAAAAATCCTTGCACGTTTGTAGATGGAATTTAGGGAGCAAATACCGAAAGAGATTCTGGTGAATATGAATTTTCTGCAGCGAAAATGTTGGCTAAAGAATTATCGTTATCTGACGGGCAGCGGAAAAATATAGAGAATTGTGATAGTAATATATTGTCAATTTTATCATCTCAGCGCGAACGATTACGTCATCGGGTTGACGAATTAGAAAGAGACTTGGTCGTTCAGAAACAAACAAATAAGTATCTGGAAAGTGAACGTGAAAAAATACGTGAAGACAATGTCAAATTATTCGAAAAAATCAAGTTTTTACAGATTTATGGAAGCAAAGTTGGACAAGTGATTATTTCTGGTGCTTTTAGGCAAAAATATGCTAGCCATCTTGCATGCTATAAATTATATCAAACATGTGGTTGATTTAATACTATGATGCAAAAGCATACTATAAATTAGGTTTTTATAGTTTTCTTAAGGCAGTTGTGAAAATAGAAAGTGATGAAACAGAAGCACGTTACGAAAATGACTATGAAAAACATTTGGACCCATTTAAAAAATTTAACATGCAAGAGAAACGACGTAAATATGGACAGTTGCGAGTCTACGATAAAGCAGCATTTACACTGGTTCGTTGAATTTTTTGTGCGTTTGATTTGAGTATATAGTTGTGGAATGTTGATTCAGTTCTAAGCTATTAAGTAGTAAGTGATGTCAGTTAAGGCTCGAAAAATCATCCAGGTATAAAATGGTAGATACTCTTTCGAGAAATTTTGACAAAACTAGCTTCGCGGACAATCATTATTCATTTTTCATTGGAAATCCTAAATTCAATGTAAATATTCATGTTTTGTAGATTTTAGGGACAGTGGCTGATGAATAGTGGACATTCTAGAATATTTTTCTTCATTTATCTCATGTTTCTTCATATTATGGTTATTGTGGTACGTTGTATAGTATTTTAATTTTTGTTGTACTACGAAACTTATTCTTCTGCAGCTTGATAGATTTATTCATGTAACTTCAGGTCCTCTATCGATTTGCGCTGGCAGGATCTTGTCTGCGAGATTTTCAAACAGACTGCATTGGAAAGTCAGTTATAGTTATTTACAGCTACATTTAGGCGAAACAAGCATTTCTTTCAAGAAAATATATTAATGGGGAAAGTAAGAGAGAGAAAATCATATTTTTAGAATTATTAGAACTATTTTGCCATTGTTTGTGTCAGCAACAACCAGAGGTTGATGATTTTTGAGTTTTTTTGTTGTTAAAATGTTCACAAAAATGTGTTTCTAAACGTTGCTTTTATCTTCAAAACTTTTCCAAATCATAGTGTTTGCAACTACGAAACTCCGGTTCTCCAGTTCCCCAAACATGATACATTACTTCTTTTGTAAAGTGGTTTTTAAACTGAATAATATTTCGTTTGACGCTATGTTCTGAAGCTCAATATAATTGCTAAGTATTTTAAGCTCTTTTCTTGTAAAGCCAAATATCTAGTGTCTTGTGTTGAAATATTTATTGTACAGTTCTGTTTCAGATTTCAACAACATATGCACAAATACCATCACAATAAGGATGATATGTTTGGCTGATTATTGATCATCTATTCTGCTGAACTTCTAAGACATACTTTTTCCTGTGAAACGAACTTTATCAATAATTTTAGAGATGATAGTTCTCCTTTTGCGCATACTGCTTAGTTGTTTGTCTCGAATAATGTGGCAGTAGAAGTTGTAAACATATTTCAAATATTGAGTTTAAGTCAAGAATAACAGAAAATGAAAATTTAATCAGCTTGGAAAGTCTGGTTTTTTTTTGTCACCATGATACAAATGTATGGAAAGTGAATAAATAAAATTTACAGTATAAAATTTTGAACTCTTCTTCTATATTAGTATGCATTTCACAACAAAAGCGGAAAAAAATTTTTGTTTTACTACAAAACCTTCTCTTTAAGCAAAGTAACATAGAGTGTTCACAGTTGTTTATCCAGAAAACAACTTGTGTCCCATGCGTGTGTTCGATTGAATACATCTTGGTGAATGAGTCGGACAGACAGTATAATGTGAAGGGAAGCTTTGATGAAGTATAGATGTATTGCTGTCAACTGCGAAAATGACGTTTGTCAGGAGATGTTGCACGTACTTTCTATAAATGACTATTTCTTTTAATAATGAGACAGTTATACTCTGTACTTGAGACTTATGTGGTTTGCAGATTACGCTCTTTAGGCATTTTAATTTTCTGAAATAAATATTGCGTAAACGCAAAAAGAAGGAATTTTTTTAGACATGACAATTGTGTATAATAAAGAGTTCAAAAAAAGAAATACACCGTACAAATGCAAAACACAAATTTGGTAGAAATTTCACGTCAAAGCGGTATCAAGTAACTCTAATTCACGAGTAAAAGGCACTGACCTTACATGAGAAAAAAGTTGTGAGACACTTAAACTGCGCAAAGAAATGGAGAATGTCTGAAGAGACAAACAACTGCAGGAGAGAATAATTGTGATACAAACTCGTGTGTATACTTGTCTTACATTTTGGTGATGAATTTAGTTGGTGCTAGCTTTTACTTACTTGACTGCTTACCAAAGACAAGTGAGTAACACAGCACTGAGTGAATGCCTGCCTCTTCAATTGAAGCGACTAATTTGGTTTTTCATGCAGTGGTGCTAGAAGTATCGTTGCTCTTTCGTAAAGATGTAAGAATTGAGAATGAGGTACTGCTTGGTGTGGTTACATGCAAGTCAATCTATTCTTATGATTATTTTATGTGAATTTTCGCCTGAACTGCTCGCTCCACTTACTACTATTCGCAAGTAAACAAAGACCATTCTCAAGTATTTAGTTTCATTGAATATTTGTGTTTGTTAAAATTTTGGCGCGGAAAGTGTATTTCACGTATCGACCAACAATGAAGTAAACTAAACTAATCAGTTTTCCTAATATGATTTTATCAAGTGAAGATATGAGCATAAACTACTATCACAATGAAGAAAAATTAACGCAAATTAAGGAGAAAATGCTACTGCAAAAATACAAAGCGCAAAGAGATAGTCAGCAAAAAGTAATAATACTAAAACATCATTTATTAGCAAATCATTATTTTATGATTCTTTTCTATATTATTGTATTAACGATGGAAAAAATGATGGAAATGATCAGAAGTACAAATCAAACGATTCTTATACACTTCATTCCATACATTTTCATTGCTTTTTATCACTGTTAGCTTTTTACTTAGGTCTTGGAAATAGAAATATGATTGCCTTTGTTATTCATTATTATGTACTGACACTATAAACTGGACAATTATCGTTATCATCATTGCTTACTGCTTTGCTAATAGCAACCAGTAAGTTCTTAGCTTGTAAATGATAAATGATAAAAGAGATTATGTGACACGCATTTTGTTTCAAAAAAAGCGCATAACTCGAAAGGGTGTCTCAGTCGCAGCTGATTTGATTGCATATTCAAGTAAACAATCAATTTACTAAGTAAATGTGATAAATTTTGCAGTGATTTCTTTTAATAATTAACCTAATTATTCAAACTTTCACTCATTTTATGCAATTATTAATGCATTTATTTAGTGACATAATTTTTCCAGAATGCATTAATTTACCCACCTTTGAAAAGAAAGTTTGTGAAGAAGAGAAAGTAACAATGTAAGAGACCCAAAATGAGAGGAATGTAAAACAAAAGGCAATGAATGTTGGACTGATGGAATTGGGCATTTGCAGAAAACTAACCATTTGAGAAATTCACTCACATAATGAACAACAGAAAAATAATCAAACAAACATAAAGACATAAATACAAGACATGGAAGATGCAAGTAAACCTGGCAAAATGCATAAATCGAGAATGACAAGTGCACGAAAAGACAGGAATTTGGTAATTTGAATAATTGAGGTGATGTGATGTGCAACAGGCGATAAGAAAAGCAATTGTGGCAAAGAAACTTTCGAACAGCAACACACACCGAACTTACTATTAATATACGGAGCGCAAGTGTCGAGAGGACTCTTACAAAGGTTGTAAGACAACAACATTCTTCATTTCTGGCGCATAACTTGGCGGTGTGAATGGGTCAGATTGAAGTGCTACAGGGTTTTCCTCGATGTAACTCGGAAGGAATGTACCAATATCACCCGCTGCGACAGCCCCAGCGATCAAGTAAGGACGAGGAAACTGTTGAGGTGGCAAGTGTGAAGTGTACTGCTGGGAATGCGCTGCTATTACTTGAGTGTCACTATTGGTGCCATTGATGGTGATAGGCAAGGTGCAAGAGTTCCCCAAACACTGCGCGGTGCTACTAACAGAGACTCTTTCGGTGTTTCGAGTAGCGGTGCTACACGGAACAATGGTCGTTGTTCCAGGATGCTGCTGCTGATGGTGATGATGAGCAAGAAGTAGCTGCTGAGGTGTGATACCTTGAAGAGGAGGCACTAGTCGCATCTGCTGATTGAGATAAAGCCCCGAAGCTCCTGGTGGGATGGTACATCCCGGTCCATTCAAGATTGCCTGCGCGGGTAAGTTTAAAATATGCTGTTGCGTGGATGTCAACTGTTCTATACTTGAATGCGCACGACGTTTCAGAATTTGGTAATCAACCATTCCTGATTGATCATATACCCTTTTTTGACCCTGAAATTCGCACTTTATCACTTAAATGCCACTTTCGGTCATTCATTATTAAGAAACTTAACCTTGAAACCACTAAATTTTACCTCTCACCGTGAAAGTTATAAGGAGATATGTTGAAATTATCATTGTCTAATCTAATTTTTAATTGTAAATACTACTAAAAAGTAACTGTCAAACTTATCAAATTTTATTTATCAAATAAGTACTAAACTCATACAAATTAAGTCATTCAAAAAGCAAATAAAATCGAAAACTTGAAAATATTTTGTATCAAAAATTGAAAATAATATGAATAAACATAATGGGGATAGTAGCCCACATACAAATTTAAGCCTAAAATATAGTACATATCTCAAGACACTTCCAAACATACAAATTTTGTACGCTTTTTTCTAAAAATGTTTGAACAAAAGCAACAGTTTTATCAGTACTAATCGTAGTTCAGCAGCATTCTGCGCAGCGGGTAGTTCTAAACTTGTTGCATTGTTGCATCGTTTTTTAGCGCACATAGCGCCAGTCATGTAGCGATTATCAAAGAACCTTTAACGATATGTATTTTGAAGAATTAATTAAACCGTAAAACAACCAAATGAAGACTTTCAAACACTCAAAGTTCAAATTATTATTAGTTTAATTCGACTTTTTATTAGTTTGCGTTCGTGTTTTTTTCTAACATTTTGAGTAAATTCCTTACAAAAAATTACTGCTAATTAGAGTCAGTAAAAGTTTTGGGGTTTTTACACAAACTTAAATCTCATGAATTTGTAAAATGAAAAGTATGAAGTAGAATGTGAAGTAAGCGCTTACATTAAATTTATTCCAAAAAAAAAAACCTTTTGTCAAGACATACGAGGCATATCTGACAGTCCGGCATTCGACAATCTTCGCAGTGATTACAGCCAACTCGAGCTTTGAAGGTTGGAGCATCTCTCTACAAAACAAAACATACAGTAATATTGAATCCAACTTTGCAATTTTACATATGATTTAAAAAACAACCAACAAAAGTAGTTAACTGTGATATTATGGATTCATTATCATATCGCATTACTTCATTATCTTGGTTTTATCATGTTTAAAATTTTTCAATTTTGCTAGCCTATTGTAACTGAAATTTAAAAAATTAACTTTGTAAGCCAATTATTTCGATAATATCTTTACCAAATGAATAAATAAATTTGCAGAAAAAATTTCCTTTAAAAACTGATTAAATTTTGTATTCAATAATTTACATTAATCTTGAATACCTGCAATCTATTTTCAAGTACTCGTAAGCACCTTCGTTCAATGCAAGATTGTTTCTTAACACCTGGACCACCAAACTGTGGACTATCTTGACAATAAGTACACTGTCCACATGGTTTACACTGGCAACCCCGACACACTCCACATCTTAAAAATTACGACATATATGATAATGACAATAATACTGAATAGCTATGAACAAAAATAAGCAGTTAATAATACATGCTAATATCCAATTAATAATAAATGATAATAAACAACAAGCGTTTATTTTAAGAGTAATTATTAGAAAATCAGAATAAACCTAAATACATAATAACGTATTTAAAATTATCTATTTTCTTTCACACAGAGAAAAAATTTGAATATTACTTGTTAATATAGAAAATTTTTAGAAATACAGAATAGTACGAAAGATATTGAAGAAAATTTTATTTTGTGCACTGCTCCAAAAATATCTTGAAAAATATTTTAGTGATATCAAGAAAGATAGTCATGTTAATTATCCGTTGCACTTTTTACTAAAACTATGTTTCATATGCGAGTTCACCAACTTGTGCATTACATATTCCAAATTCTAAAAAATGTCTTCGCCTACTTTTCTACTAATATGCGAGAAAAATAGACACATTTAAGTTTTAAATTTTTATTTATCAAAGTATTTGGATGAGATGTTTCATAAGCACATAACAAACCTTTGAGACCTATTCATGGAGGCAGAAACGATATGCTGGCCAGAGGGAGCAGCTTGTTGGGTATGCATGATCTGTTGGTTCTGGTGCTGATGAACTTGTGGTGCAGCAGTTTGCTGCTGAATCAAACCATTATTGTGTGACTGAGAGCTATTTTGGAAAGCTGAAACTGGAAGCGGTGGCCCAGGCTGTTGCATGTGGCGGTACAGCATACTGTTTCCTTGTCTACTTTCCATCAGCAACATAGGACCCATTGATAATGATGCACTCATTATGAATCTGCAATAAATATTAAATTCTTATTTAATTTACATTCTTGCCATACAAATCTCTCACGCATATACATGATTTCAGCAACTTTGGTAAGCCCTCTGATCAAACTAAACTCGCGTGTATTAATGTAATTAATAATTTTAAGAGCAATAAAAACTGCTTACTATGAATTGAATTCGCAGCATCGCTGTCAAAATTGACAGAATGCTGTTGAATTTATAAACAGGGAACAGAAATGGAGAGAGGAGGTATTCACGAAGAAAATTTTACTTACTATTATTGCAGGACTTTTTGATAACTGCAAGTACTGAAGAAAAATGAAAGAATAGAACTTAAAGTTAAGTTGGATAACAGACGCTGAAGAAAGCAAGTATAAGTCAAAGTATAAATTGGCATTCAAAGGCAAAAGTTAGCAAAGAGAACTAATTAAAATCAAATCCAAGCTAGAACAAGCGGGTTAGAAATGGAGAATAATTAATAAGCATAAGAACATAAATGGCGAAAACTAAATATACGCTCAGCTCGTATTGTATTTATTTCTGTTCTTATGACTGATATGAAATGACGTGGAATTACGAAGTAGCTGCCAAAAAATGATTGTATGTGAGTAGAAACGGCAAATAAGTAACGCTGGATGGATATTTTAGCCAGATAAAACACTTACAAGTCAAAATATAAGTAAATAAAGTTAAAGTACCTCTTTCATATTAATTCCTATAAATTCACTTTTTGTTAAATTAAAGTCTGATATTAATGTGAGATGTGAAAGATCAATTCAGAAAATTTAAAAGGTCAAAGAATTAACTCTTGTATTTTTTATGCTTGTTGGCATTTAGGAATGAGCAGTCAAAAACTGCAATCGAAATGAATTACACAAGCTATTGGTTTGAAATTATTTTAGAAATGAAAAAAGTTGTTCAAATATAATAAACAAAGATAAAATCAGGAATTAAATAAATTATTCACTATCATAAACATTAGTGAGCGTTGTTCCAAACTTTCAATCTGAAAAACTAAATTAGACTACTAAATTTGCTATGACATGTCAGCATACTTTTAGGACAGTGAATGAACTTAAACCTAAAATGATAGCTTGCAGAAGATAATGCAATCGAAAGAATCAGCACATCGATGATCCTCCATACATGTTATCTTTTTTAATTAGAACTGTAATGACTGACCGAATACAACAGCACTGATTTGCTTGTAATTTCCAAGCCATCAAAGTGTTTGAAACAATAAATGTGTGTAAAACTCATCGCTGACTATTTTCATAATCAGAAAATTGACGTAGTTTTTTTTACTAAAAGAAAATTGGCAGTATGTACGAGAAAAGCCAACATCATATCATTCACATTTCACATCGAATAATTAAAAGTTAAAAGACTGCAAGTAGTCGAAAAAGAAAGAAAAGCATTGGACTGAAAAACATTGAATTGTGATGATTATAAGCACCTGGAGAACTATGACTATCTCCGACGTGTCGAGGAAAATATGGCAAATATTTTCCGATTTCAGTGGAGCAACTGACAAGCTATGAAATATAAAACACTGTTGTCAAATATTTGAATAATATCACGTTTATGTCGCAAATGCACAGTGACATTCCGGCACTCTGACAGTATTTGTCCCGAGCTCAGATTTGTTGTACTTGGTGTTCTCGCTTCGTCCTCGTGGAATCCATATTGACCGTCACAGGAGATGCTTTCGAGTGTCTTCTTGAGAACTACCGATCGGATGTATGCCTCGATGTGGTCTGATATATCAATCTCCTTCGGATCAGGCGTTTATGAAAGTTCGTTACAATCCCATCCCAAATCATCACATACGGAATTGTTCTGGTCCTGCATTTCATCTCTGATCCAACTTTATTAGCAAGTATGTCATATTTTCTCTTTTTATCGGTCTCGACTGCTGTCAACCTGTATTGACTAGTGATGCCAACCTCAATCAGGATTACTTCACGTCGCTTCTTATCGTGCATCATGATATCTGGCCGATCCACTTTTATTCTGATTGCAGTTCTCACTCCCGTATCGACTCTGATCTCTA
>UYYF01004425.1:11674-26124 GCA_900618365.1 Thelazia callipaeda
CCTCATTGTGTCTTTGAGTATAGTCATGATGTAACATTTTTTCGCACTGCGTTGCTAGATGGTCCACCGTCTTCACACGTTCCCCACAACGTTGGCAAACATCGTTGCCCCTTTGGGCTGCTAATACGTTTTCAACGGTAGGATTTTCTGCGAGGTTGTGCTTAGTCTTTAGATGGGGTACAATAATTGCCAATTACGTGAGATGAGCTTTCTCCTGCTTCAAAATTGTTGTCCTTCTGGTAAAAATTGGTGCGATCACTATAAGGACACTATGTAGTTGGAGAAGTATAAGCTCACTCTTCTGCTCAACATTATGAAGTGCACGTCCTAGCTCGTCCTTAGCAGGTACAGTATTTCCAAGCGTGCAGGCTGCTTGTGAATCCTGTTGTTGATTAGTAACTGCCTGATAACGTGATCTATAGCCTTGAAGTCTTTTGTCTCCAGCTTGAGCACTTTGTACTTATATTTCGCTATACATCACATAGCAACTAAATAAACGTATCTTTAAAAGTCGGGAATCCTTGAATATTCCTTTATTATTGACATGAAACTAAACAATTGAATTAACGCTAGAACCATATTTATTCATTGAAAGTATCATTATTACGCACTAATTTTTATGGATCTAAAAATAAACTTTAAATTTTATTGCTAATCCATTTGCTTGGAACGGACATGAAATTCACTTTATAGTGACATAATTTATGTTTTTGTTGCTATCTGATGAGGAATTAGAAAGCTTATTTGTATTCATAAAAGTATTCAGAAGAAGGAGCATAAAAGTGATTTGTTTAAAAAATGAAATTTGATATGAGAAAGAGATGTAATAGTTGCAACAAATCAAGGATGAAAGCAATACTGTAATTTATCCTTTCATTTATTAAAAATGATAGTCAAAATCATAATAATAATAGTGATTGTGCTTTGATAATAGCACTGTTAAAATTATTATGAATGAGCAACACTATACAGCATACCTATTACAAAATAGACGTGAACTTACTTGTATTCGATATTTTAAAAATACTTGTCCACAGCCAAGCGAGAAAGATAAATATTTTCACGCTGCTCAGTTGAATATGGTACTGTTCAAGCAGACAGTTCGTCTGCTTGAAGAGCAATTGCTAAACCAAAAAAGTAATAATTTATTTGCAGTAAAACAAATGCATACCAAGAACAAAACGATTGCATTTGAAAACTGATGCCTTACTGCAAAGCTGTTCTTTCATCGTCTTCTTACTTTGATCTCTCGCAAAACGAATTAGCAAGTAAAATTATTCGATACACGTACGTGTCACTAGAAACATTCTGCATTAAAAAACAAGTAATGTAGTGAAAATATTGCAAGCATGAAAATGCGATTTCAGTAAAAAATTTAGGAAAAACATATTTCAAAGAAGATACACATTTTCGATTAAAATTAACCTTCACGTACAAAAAGTATTCGATGAGCCTAAAGTGTAAAACAAAAAATATAGAAAGGAAATTTGCCATTACTGACAACACATAATTTCATGGGTTTACGAAATGTTTCGTCTCATAACGAGTTCGATACTCAAGAAAATATCTCAGTGTGTTCGAAAAATATGATGAGAATATTTTTTCCGAGAAATATTTAAATGTTCCGTATTAAAATCGAAAATTCAAACATCGAACTAATAAGATGTCAAGTTACGCCAAAACTGTCAAAGAGATTACACATAATCAAGTGACCAGTAGCTGAATGTGTACGTTGTGATAAAAAAGTGAGCGAGATGAAGAATAATTAATTTCTTTTCGAGAAAAAGTGCGCAGAAAATAGAGCGACAAGATTTGTATCACATTGGTCAGAACTGTATATTAACGTGTGTGTATGCGTGTGTGTAAGTATTCTGAATTAGAATTAAAACGCTGTTGTAAAATAAATTTATGAGAGAACGATAAAGTGCCTTGGCGCTAGTTATTTAGGTCACAAATCGACGACAATCCTTGCAATAGCAAACCGTTGCAAGTATGTACGTCTTCGATACAACTTCACTAGCTGCAACTCATTTCAGAAACGCATTCATTTACTCACTCGATTACAGTTCAATTTCGACACGCTGTCCTGTTCGGGTCAAATTAATAGTCTGTAGTACTTGCAAATCGCTGCTGATAGTTGCATAACGATAATATTAATACTAATATATTTAACATGTAATTTGCTCAGCATTTATTTCCAGGTAAAACTGACTTTCTATATCGTTAAATACTATTTTCAAACAAAATTCCATACACTGTCCCTTACAAAACTATTACACTAATCAATACGGAATTTACGGAAATAGGTGCGCAAGTTCAGTTCTCACTGGCAATTCATAAAGTTTAGCGCTTTTTTTAACCCATGCCAAGCATACAGTCATTATATTTCTACTTGAAGACTTTAAGCAGAATTTAAACGAGAAAACTTTGGATGCGATGAGTTTACCAGCATGATGGAATGATAACAATAATAGTCAGTTCCAAAAAACTCACGTCATATCACTTACTGCGAATTGGAAATATGTAAGCGGTTGAAAACTCTACATTGTAAAAATGATAAAATGTGAGCAAGCTAGCTTTTCAAATCAGTGGCTAAAAAGATAGTGTGTTTTTAGTGAAATATTAAGTAGAAGTAAAAGTATGCAAACCATTAAATTTACATGCATATAAACATACACATATGTATATGTATATGTATACGTACAAACACACACACCTTTTTCATTATTTTGCTCGAAAATGGCCTCTGAAATGGCCTTGGAAAGCACTCACACATATATATGCACATATTTACAAACATAGACACATGTATGAGGTTGCATGTACGAATTCTTTTCCCGCAAAATTTTTTCACGCGTACAATTAGCGTACAAAAACACGTACAAATATGCACTCACACGCACACATATCTCAACGCACATAAATACATGCATACAAATCCTTGTACAAGATAATAAAATGCCAATATGCGTCCTTCAAATTTGACCACAAAACGCCATTATCACTACTGTGAGCATCATACCATACCAACCATACATATACTTATTAAAACCTGAATTCACAAAAAATACTTTACAAAACGAATTTTGTGACTGCAAGAAAAATGATTTCAGTACTACCAATGTGAACAAACACACATGGAGGTCTAGAGCTTACTGTTTCGCATGACCAATTCAACAACAACATTCAAGGAAAGTAAGTCCCAAAAGTTAAAGCACTACTAATTATACTTTGCTAACGCTGAAAGAACGCACTGAAATATCTGCGGGAGTACTCAGGTAAAGGAGCTCTAGAAGGATTCGATGTCATCGGTATGTCTTGCTATTATCACGATAGCTATCGTTACCACACCTGTGTAAGTTCTCATAAATATTGCTACCAAATTAAAAATAAAATTATCAATGCATTACAGTGAGTACTCAGTTTCAAATAATTTTTGCTCATTCAATTCTCTACAAGCTCGATTCCATTTCGCTCAGTACATTACTACTTACGTCCTTTTGAACCAAAGTTGACAAAAGTTTTTTACAAAATACCATCAAAGCAGAACTTGTCAACTCGGAGGTTTAAAGGAAGTTTTGATAAATGATATATATGATCCTTCAAGCAAATACTGCAAAAATGTTTATTCAAATCAAAACAAGTATCAAATATCAATGTAAACTGTATGCAGCACTCGTTATTTTGAAAGCAATAATAATGCCTACAAGTTAAAATTATGATGTGCTTTTGTATATTTACGAATTAAGTTTTTGTGTTGAGAACTTAAATATTGGATAGATTTCAAATTTCTTAAAACAAATAAGGACTTCATTGATATAACTAATGCAACACATTCAGCACTCTCTATTACTTCATTATCATTACTATAGCAACTGCAGTTAAGTACCAAGCAACTACAATGCTATTAACTGCTAATTATTTCAATTACACGAAAAGCCAATAAAATTATAGCAATATTCCATTGTTGACTGTGCTATTTAATCGGTAAGAAGTGAAATTTCAATACAATTATCTTCTGTTACGCTTCAATAAAATCCTTGCTTGTGCCATTGTTCTATTAAAAATCAACCAAAAAGCTGAAACTTTTCTTCAAGTTTTTATCGTCTCACAGCGAAAATAAACAAAACTGCTCGGAAAAAATATCTGATTACTTCGGTATGTAGAAGTTAATATCAAGACAAAAATTTTCAGAGGTGTATACAAATTCACTTCACAAGTCAGCTTCAAACATGCTGTAGAGAATAGAGATGTACGTGGTTTTAGAATGTATTAAAGTGTTCTTCATAGCAGCACTTCGGGATATCCTGTGACTACCAAACATGACAAGTTGTAGACAGATATTTTTCAGTGATTCATCAGAATTACTTGCAACATTCATTTTACTTGGCAAAGTATTACCATAAACAGAACTACAAAAATCACAACTTTAGTAAGCTTAAAGAAATAAGTAAGTATCGTATAAAGATTATTTGATCTATGCTGACTGATGAGCTTTCTTTTGATATTCTTCGCAAAACGAAAATAATTGAACTAAATTTCCAGATAAAGCCCACAAAAATCAAATTATACCAATTCTTTATTGTCATTAATCGATTAAGCAAATCGTTACTTAATGAGATATTTTGAAGAGGATATGTAAAGCTAAAAATATTACAAGAACTCGGAACTTGAGGTTGGGAGCCTTTCACATTGCCAAAATATGAAACAAAAAAAACTCCATTTCCGGCACGTTATTTGCTATCAGTGGCGGAAATACGCTAATATAATGACGATTTCCGGGAACATTCTCAATTTTTTTGCAACTGATTTTTTAATAAAATAATTGAAAGGCATAATAACACTTTTTGTTTCTCAATTCTTGCACACTAACTTTCATAATTTTGAGCGTTGTGCATAACATCTGTGCTCAAAAATAGCCATTTTTGAGCTAATGTGATCTCTTCGAATGGAATCTTTCACAATTTTAGTCTTCACCAGTGAAAACACATGTTAGTATACATAACAATATATTGCTCTCTCAATCGACCAAACGATCTATCTATATATATGTGATAAAAGTTAATCATATTAATAGCAACAGAATCATATTTACTGATGCCTTTGATATGACTGACGACTAGATTATGAGTTTTCTCATTATGATTACTTTCAACAAATAAAACTATTGGTGATGTAACGATGAGACAAATTCTTATTGACTACAGTGTTGCTCTAGATAATTCATATATAATTCAATAGATGAACTGATGAAGAGTAATTCTTATCAAATTACTGAAATAAAAAATGCGATGTGATAATTGGCAGTCAACGTGAAATAATTGCTTACAAAGAAATGTTATCAGAGAAAACAAAACTTCCTCTGATAACGGCCATTTTAATTAATAAACGTTTTGCTCAGAACTTTGCATAAAATTCTTCGTCGCATCATTCACTCTTCTCAGCTACATATCAAATTTGAAAGACATTCATTTCTTTGATTAGAAGTCATCCTTTTTTAGCAAAAATTAAGATGCGAAAAGAAAACTGAAATTAGAAGAAAGGAAACGAGCCATTTGTTGATTACTATACTATGCATCTAAATGGAAAATAATCCTTTTTTACGTGCAAGAAATATTTTCTAAAAATATAATCATATCAACACGCTGTTATCAATTTCACCACATCTTGCTGTTATAGGCTACTTTCCGATAATAAAAAAATACAGGAATGAATCGGAAAGAGCGAAGGAAAGTTGATGAAAATAAAACTTCAAGTGTCTTTGAATAATTACAAGTTATTGATTGATTGCGTGGATTCGTTCTGCTGGTTACTCGTGAGCGGAATATTTATAGATTTCTATAAAAGTAACACTTTTATATCCGACAAGAAAAATGTGCATCAAATTAGAGAAAATATACAAAATCAATGAGAACTACACGTATCATGCTCGCAACAAAAGCAGGAGGTCAATTTTCGAATAAATCTGTCACATTTCATTTGCTATCAATGTAGAATATCAGTCGCAAATAATGAACAAGTTTTTTCGTCAAAACTTGTCGCACTGACTTGCGACGTTGGCTTCTTTGGTATGTTAAGTTGATAGAAATATTAGTCTTCAAGTCACAATTTAAACCATTCTGAATGAAAATATGAACAGACCAATGTTTCTCCACCTCACCACTCGCCTGTGCTCATGTTTTATTGTTAATTAAAGGAGCAAGTTTTCTCCACAAGACGATGATATCTATCTTGCAGTGATTCATTCTTTTCTGTAAACTATCCAAAATTCGTTCTGTCTTTCTTTCCTAATATTTATAGAACTTTCAAAGTTAAAAGATGTAAAACTGAACAAGATGAGTAT
Organism: Thelazia callipaeda; assembly: GCA_900618365.1. NCBI lineage: Eukaryota > Metazoa > Nematoda > Chromadorea > Rhabditida > Thelaziidae > Thelazia > Thelazia callipaeda. The sequence continues at coordinate 18,018 of UYYF01004425.1, forward strand.
TCTTGGTATTATTCCACAAATTTAGACAAGTTGTATGAATTGAACTAAGAAAAAACAAACATAAAATAGTTAATGATTTTACTGAATAAATCGATTTTAATTAACAAGTAGTAATAATTGTGGCATTCATTCGATACTTTATTTGAACTGAAGACTGAAGCAAAATTCTGAAGAAAAAAATTTTTTCTGCTCATGGAATTTTTTTTCTAAGTGAGAGCATTTTCGCTGCTACTACTCATGACTGTTTTTGAAATGTTTCAAATACTGAGTACTTACTTATCAAGAATCTATTTCCTCCATAATCTTATCAGTTTCAGCCAAATTTACACAAAATTACTATTTAAACTTTTACAACAATTTATGCAACCAATTCTTGGCCTTTATTTGCCTTTTATAAGTGAGAGCAATAAAAAATAACCGTTTTGGGACCAAGAATTATTGATTTCGTTTTACTAACAAAAAGTGATTATTTTTTCATAACTGAAGTATTAAATATCAATTTCAGGCATTTGAAAAGATGACTCGCCCCGTGTCCGTCCATTCTTACCGTTGCTCCTGGCACAAAAAGATCACTAAATTGCTAGCTAGCTACAGGGATCAAAAAAATATACATAAATAAATGAATAAATAAATAAATAAATAAATAAAACGAAAAGTTTGGTTGAACATCTGCTACAGCATAAATCATATAGTTTGCAGAGATATTTGTGCTAACAAAATTGAAATCTTTCCCTCATCAAAATTCAATATGTGCATTATTAGTATTTATTCAGATAATTTCGAAGTTTAATTTCCATTCGAATCGATATGCATTCATTTGATATAATTTCAAATTTTAGAAGGAATAGAGCAATTATTAAAAATTACATTTCAATCTCAAGCACTGCTGAATCACTCCATTTTCGGCAGTGAAAAACAGCAACTAAAGTTGTTTTTTATGCTTCTTCACCATATCACATCAAACTTGATTCCTTGCTTCAAAATGAGATAAAAACTTTAAATTTTTGAAAAATAAAAAAGTAGAGACTAAACTTAGATAAACGTTCAACTTGTTTGAGCTCAAATATTTGACAGGAATTGTTGCATAATAAGAACAATGCTGTGCTCAGCCTACATTAAGGAGTCCTAATTATATAAATTATTCATAGTAATGAGTGTTGATACGATATTTTGTTGACACAATAAATGCCACTGACAGAACAATAGAACTGAAAAATTATCAAGATAATAGAGAAAAACAGTTATGAAGATAAGCAGATTCAAGTCGGTACCCAAATATCAGTACTTTAACGAAATCATGCATGAAATTATTCACACTTTAATAATTACATCAGTATGAATTTACCTTCACCTTTGGCCAAGATTTATTTTAATGGAGTCTTAAGAAGTAACTTACTTTTTAAAATCTTGAATAAAATCGATTTTTATTCGTATTTTGTGATCTCTAACTGAGAGTGAATTGATCATAAAAAGTCTGCAATAAAAATTTGAATAATGGTAGTTTAGGGAACTTCGATCAAATAAGCCAACAAAGTACTACCAAAGAAAAAAGTAGACATGTGGTGGTGTTGGTGCAAATTTGAGTTGCGATAGATGGAGTGAAACTAATATTACCATATTACCAATTATTAATAATGAAAATAATGATAGTGGATGAATGATAATAACGTGTAATGATAATATTTACATTGATAATAACGTTAATAATAATGATAAATACTGCAAGCATAATATTGAAATATGAATATAAACATGTTTGCAAACGAAAACACCCTCTCATCATGAACGAGAATTAAAAGCAAAACTTTCTATTTTAAACTCAATTTCCCGATCGAAATTAATGATAACAAACTTTACTGCATTGCTCATGGAAATTCTGATTTCCGATAAATCATCACTTCTTCAACCCTGCATTATTTCGTTCTGATAAAAACCTTTGCAACAATAATAAAATGTGATAATGATGTTGATTTCACGAATACCTTTATGCAATTTGCGCCCCAGAGTTTTCAGTCAGTTTTTTTTGAAAATGATACTAATGAAATACAAAAGGTAACGTGAAAGAATTTGAATTAAATGAATTCACAAATATCCCGGCTAGCCTCTAAATTGTAACAGCAGAATGATTGCAGAAAAATGCTGAACACTGCTCTACAATATCATGAAAAGTTTTTTGCAGAGTACTTGAACTGTGAAAGATAATACAAACAAACAGCTCGTGCACATATCTTTATCAATTGACGGTAATTTTTTTCTCTTCCGCTATGAACTTCTTACTGCCTGCTACTATTCCCACGGATGAAAAAATTTTAAATTTATTCATAAAGAGCTTCTGCTTTGCTTAGTGCTGCTTCGCAATACTCATCAAGCTAATAATGAAATGGCTAAAAAGAGAGAATGATTGTTACGATCATTCTCTGTTTCACTATCAGTGATAATTCTGTAGCAATTACTACTTTCCAATGTAAATTGCTTTCTGTAAATGACGAAGGACAAAGTCGAATAAAATTTCAACCCATTCTTCGCTTAGCAGAAAAATCCGAGAGAGTAAGAGACTTCAAGCAGAACAAATACCGCCATTAATGCATATTTAATTAGCAGGCAAAATTAAATTAATCAGCCTTATCTATATTAACTACTATTATATTATCACTATTCTTTATATTATCAACGCCTATGAAATGGTAATGACAATGTGATTAACACTATTGCCACTGCAACAAAAATATGTAGCACTTTGATTACCATTCATAAACAAAAACTGCAGTTTTTGACAAATAATTCATTCAACTTTTGATGCAAACGCTATCAGTTGGCAAGTAGTCTGACATATTACCCTAAGGGTTGATAGTATCAAAAACCTGCAAATTACTGAATCAGAACCGGTTCGAGTATCTGCGATGAACAAATCATACTTTATAACGATTTCATAAAGGAATACTTGAAACTTTGACTGATATCACAAATAATGACAAGTGTATTGTCAGTTCTGCTATCAGTACTGTATGGTTGTTTAAATTACTGTACAGATAACAATGTTAAATTACTGCCGGTATATTAGTAGGAAATTACTATACTGCTTTTTAATTTACTGCACACAAAAAAGAATGGTTGTTTATTCTAAATTTTTTCATTGTATTGATCTTTTGCTCTATGGAAACAATACATATAATTAGTTCTTGACTATATTCTACATAAAATCTTACTGTCACCCTTAAGTAGCAATAATAACTAATATACATCATAGTGAAATAGGCTGTCATGGCTTGCATATAAAACCGTAAATATATTTTCAATGATGATGCAAACAGCAGTAATAATTGCATTAATATGAGGATTATATCGCAAAAATGAAGCGACAAGAACAATAATGATAATAATATTAATAATATGAATAAATAATAACGGCAATTGCGATGAAATAGTAAATGACTTTCATTAATTAGTGAACAATAATTTTTGATAATTCGTGGAACTTTTGAAAAATAATTGAAATCTGAAATAATTATCTAATAAAACAATCGAATAACTGTAGCGAAATCAAAATGACAGGGAAGGGTGAGAAAGTGTATAACCGTTACAGTTATCTTGAAGATGACTGCTTTTTTCAGACTGCAAGGACGACTTAATATGATTATTGTAATATTCAAGGCTGAATCAATCCTTCCATTTCGCTATTTTAAAGCAATAAATCAAAAGAGAAAACGACTTTCTACTACTCCAAAAGAGTATGACTCCGACAGCCGAGAAATTCGGAATATGTGTTAAAACAAACAAAGTAAAGAATTAATTCAATGTATGAAATGAAGTTTCTTGAGATACTACAAGGAGTGCCCCGCTAACATATGCATTTGAATAATTTTTCCCAGTACACGAACAAAGGAAAGTTTTTGCGATCAATCACAGAAATTTGTTATGGATAATAATTTACTTATTTATTACTTGCATACTTATTTATTACTTGTTATTGTCACGAAGAGCAACTTGTACGGGTAGAAAACGTCAAATTCAAAAGAAAATGCCTTTCATCTCTGAAATGATCGGAATCACTTATAATTTTCGCTACTTGAACCTGCTGCTATTCTTGCATTGTTGAATAGATCAGTTTTAAGTTAATAAATGTTACTTACTTATTTACTTTGTTATTTGTTTACATATTCACTTCCTCTTTAGGGCATTATCGTTAGAAAAAACAAAAAGTTAAAAGTAAATCGAATTCAGAGCAAAGTTTGTAAGATGGTTCAGCAAGTCTAAATGTGCTTAACAATAATAGTATATGGCATGGAGTAAGTTTGATAGAGTTATTTCATTAATGAATTTAATTTAGAAGCATTTGACAAATTGAGTTTGCATGGAAGATTAAGCAAGTCTTTCGTGGAAATTTACAGCTACTGCAATTATTGCCATCAAATTTTTGCGAAGTAATTCCTTCAAAAGCCTTCGTAGTATCATGCAACAAAATCAGTTTAAATAGCAACAATGCGTGTTCAACATTGCATACTGAAATCACAGAATAAACTACAAGGTAAATACTAAGCAAATTACAGTAAGTAAGCAATCTTTAAGAAGAGAAATCAAGAGATCTTTGCAAATTTGACTAATAAAATCCATTTAGTCAATTAGAAAAGCCATTCGAAGACTATTATAATGATGTTATCATGATAATGAGATCGAATTTTCGCAAGAGCAATATATTAGAAACTACTGGAAGTGATGGTATATTACGAATGAAGAGTTTTGAAAACAATACTTATTCCTAATATTATCGTTCTTATCATTGTTGTAATTGTAATGCGACACTAATATAATCAGTGGTGTTATATAGTGACCGCTAAGCACTAATTTGCTACAACTTGTACAGAAATCCGATTTCAGCAAAAATGAAGTGAAATAGAGAGTAATACAATCAATGAAGTGAAACAGAGAGACCAGACCATGATTAGAAGCAATCATATTCTTTATCACTGTGATCTGTACATACCCAAATTATTTACAAATAATATCTCTAATTTCATTGACTTCAAAAAAAATATCTAAAATGTGCTATTAAAATAACCAAAGTTTTAGTTTTATTTCAATAAAAACTTTTCCGTTGGGACACGTTCATGTCATTAGTAAGTGATGCCGTTGCCTGGACATGACAGCTAACTTTTCTCATGGAATCATTACTATCAGAACAATAATTATAAAAACAATAATTATTATTATTCGTGCTATGAGAAAAATGACAACGTAAAAGGTAGTAAGTTTCAAAATGAAATTGTGTACATAAATACTACTTCGTACTGCTTGCTCAGTGATAAACATTTGTGTCTACCTGCTCAATCATAAATATTTAATTCCCAGAGCTCTATAAATAAATGCTGTTAATGTTCAAGCATTAATTAATATACTAACAGATTTTTGCAGCAAGTCAAAGTAAAGCAAAATACGTGAGTTCGTAAAGTGCAGGCAACTACGATAAAATTTGCATAATTTGGCTGTGACCCTCAAAGAGGAAGTTTACGATCAGCAATAAATCAAAAATTGGTACTACTTGCTAATGCTAAAATTTCTCAATTACAAGTGAAAGTAAATTCTGCTCATAACTACTGCTGTGAATCTGTGAAAACACCGAAACCTACGCGTTTAATTGTTTGCTATGTATGTAAACGAATATGTTTCTCTGATTAAGTGAAAAGCCCAGTATGGAAAATAAGCACGAACATGTGTTTTCTACTGGAATCGTATAGGCCTAGTTAGACTCACTATAATGAATTGAGGAAAACGCAAGAAGCAGCAGTTGGCACTTGTCTATTTGTAGGGCTTGTTTTTGGAACAAATCTCACACAAATTTGCTATGAATTGAGTCGTCTCCTCTCGCTGTGCTAACTTTTGAAGAGAATTATAGGTAAAAGTATTTGTTGATCGTAAAGTTCACTACGATATTTCGGCTCCATATGAAAGGCATTCTCTTCAAAAGGAATGAAAGTTTTTGTGCTTCAAGCAATCTCCGGCAGTGTCTGAATGACAAAACTTCCCTTCCCTTCTCTAACTTGTTCAGATTTTTTCTGTTCTTCGATGCACAATTTTACGATGATATAGATGGCTCAGCCAGCCGATTCAAGCACGTTAAGTCCAGCACAGAATCTAATGCCTAATTTAAATCACTTCAAACAATTATGACAAATTTTGTTAAATACATGCTTGATATTTAACCACTAATTTTCCCCTCTTGTGTGGAATTTTGTTTAAAAAACTTTATTCCATTTTGTAAACTCTTCATTAAGTCTTTTCGCTTTATAGGAAAAAAATTTCAATATAAAAAAATATTTTTAATTCAATTTTTGACATTATTGAAAATGTACTTTTAAAATGTTTTTTGCTGACATTTAACCTTCACAGAAAGAGGAAGAAGTGAGATATTTGAATGAAATAATGCCTGCATTTGGTTACGAGCTATTTTAAGCACTTCTTTACTCCGAGAAGGGGAAAATTCTGAAATAAATCTGAAACAAATCAAAATTGATCTGCAGTGATCGCAAAAGTTTCATAATAAATCAAGTCTGAAAAATGATCTCATCAGCATTTTTTCGTTCTATTTCTGCTGCGAAACTCTTAACGATATTTCTATACTTGAGAAATGAGCGAAGCTCAGGTGAGAGCTGAAATGCAAAATGATTTCAAAGAGAGCCAGAATTGCATATATTCGCTATTTAATGCAAGATGATATATTCTAAATAAAAAACATATTGTAGGATGAATTTGGAAGATTACTGCGGGAATTAACACTCCACCTAGTCCTTTCCATTTCAGAATAAGTGTGGGTCAGAGTGGGTAAGGTTAAATGCAATTTCATGCACTTCTTTGAAACATTACTCAGCATTATCTATTTTTTAGATTCGAAAAAAAAACATGGCTGGTAGGTGCTCACTTTACCACGTGTGCCTCCACCTGCAACATCAATCCATCTACTATAATTATTCGTTTTTGATTGGATTTATTATTTCTTTGCATAAATTTGCATATGTGTGGAAATAAATACAAATGCAAATGTCTCATCAATTATGACTTGCTTAAACATATAATACTTAGAAGATCGATTGTATTTTTGGCAACCGTAAGATTAATCTTAAATATATTACTTGAAGATTAGGTAAATTTCAGGATCAGATGATAAGTGGAAATTAAAATGCTCTTGTATGACAAAATAGAAAAGAAAAGCTACACGATATGTAAACGAATTCCACTCATGGATCACATAAATGATCTGTATCAGAATTGTACAGATGTCAATACCATAATTTGAACATGGAGAAAATGGAAATATTTAGGATTAAGTGGGTGGGGAGGTATCTGATGTTCGAATAACCTAATTTACATTCCAGTACATATTCAAAACGAGAGAGAAAAAGGGGGAAAACATACAAACACGCTGTAACTTAAAATTAACATCTCATTTTTTTCTAAAAATACATCCTAATTCCACGCTTTTAAATCTATCTTTCACTGATAAATAATAAAACATCAAATTTTGGTTTGCTGGATAAAAAACTAACAACTATATGAGCAAATCTTTGAGTTCACAGTAAAACAAGTTTTAATGACACAAGAATTTCTAAAAGTTGGTTTTGCAATGAAATAATCAAATCCTCATAATGACCAGTTTATGAAAACTATGGGGTAACAAAGAAATTACTTTAATGTAGATAAATGAAGTATTTATTTATACGACATCAATGCCATATTCCCATCAATCTTCTACGAAATTTTGTTACATATTCAATGATTAACTTCTTGATAAATTAGGTCACTTACTTGTAATGCGACACCATTTGAACGAAGTTAAGTAATCAATCAGTCATTTAAAACCTGCTTCATATCAAATCATCTACCAGATACTATATGAAAGTTGTTTGGAACTGATGTAAATTCCATCAAAAATATCATCACTTAAAATCAGTATTATTCTATAGTTGTACATTTGGTAATGTTGTATCACTTTTATGAAAATATTACAACTAAAGGTGCAATTAGAGGTCTCTTTTCATACTGGGGGTTGATTCCATCCAAAAACATCAGATGTTTTGAAGTATGCAAAAAATTTTCGATATAAAGCTTCTAATTA